>JAPFUP010000083.1:0-127093 GCA_030780425.1 Beauveria varroae | reverse complement strand
GCTGGAGGGTTCCTGTTACCGCAAGCTGGGCTGTGTGCCGGAGGGTTCCTGTTGCCGCGAGCTGCGTTGAATGGCGGAAGGATGTCGTTGATGCGAGCTGCGTTGGGTGCCAGAAGGTTTATATTGCCGCGAGCTGGGTTGTGTGCCGGAGGGTTCCTGTTGCCGCGAGCTGCGTTGAATGGCAGAAGGATCTCGTTGATGCGAGCTGCGTTGGGTGCCGGAGAGTCCTTATTGCAGTGACCTCCGTTGCGTGCCGGACAATTCCTATGGTGCTTCCGCGAGACTGTCCATTCAACCGTGCATTCAACCGTGCATTCAACCGGGCCGATTCCTGCCACCCAGACTACGCCGTATGGCGTGTAGGGCAACATTTGGAAAGTAACTGCAGCAGCCAACTTATTCTGCAACCCCGCCTCAAAAGGATTCAAGTGCATATATACTACCACGCAGTGCATATTTACTGTCGCTGCACTGTCACACAGAAGACTAGGCAACAGCCGGCTGTTGCCTAGCTCTTTGTTCTCGACTGCATCAAACACGACGGCAGCCTTCCGCGGAACCAGCCGCCCTGTGTATAGGTGCGTTACACAGGACAACAAACATCACCCGTGTCGCTCATCTGGGGCGCATCTCGGTCCAAAGAGGACCTCAAGGTTGTTGGGCTCGATGCCCAACAGTGCGTGAACAAATGTAGCGCCTGAAAAGCGTCAACACCGGCGTGGTGTACCTCAGAAGTACTTGCGATGACTTTCATTCACAATCTATGACATATCGCCTGCATGTTTCAACTAAAATGACTTCCTACGGTTATTCTGGCCTCACCATCGATTTTGCTATAATTAGCACGTCTAGTTTCATGAGTCCAAAGCCAGAGTGCTATCCGTAGTTTGCCAATCATCGTCGTCTATGAACTGCCGTACATGTACACGGCGCACATGTACACGGCGCACATGTACACGGCGCATATGTAAACAAGTGAGTAGAGGGTAACACAAAATTAATACACTCTGATCCAGCTGACCTTCAAAAGTCATTATGGCATGACCAGGCAATGTACCCTTTCATCGCCCGTGAGACACACTGATGATATTGAGCGTTAGATGAAACAGTGCGGATAGAAGATGCATTACTCAAGCATTATTTAGAAATTTAGCTGCGGGCAACACATCGGTCAAAAGTGTGAGTGACACTATATATTGTAATCAGGGAAGCCTTCTTTATAAGGCAGCCTTTAACTTGGTGAATGCGTTGTGTAGTTCAGCCTGTGGCTCAATGAACAACCACCTTCCAGTGGCAGCATTGCACAAAATACGACCGTTTCCTATTCCCCATCCAATTCCCACCTTTCATTGCTTTCTAATATGCCTCAAATGACTACTTGGACATTTGGGGTTGAGATCGAAGCTGTGGTCAGACCACACACACCACGACCGCCTCTGGATGCTGCTTTATACTATAAGAAACTGGCAGCAGCCCTAGTCAAACGAGGCCTTAAAGCCGAGGCCGACAATTTACTAAGCGGCGATAGGAGACGACCAGATAACTATGAAAAGTGGTGGATCACACGCGATGGCTCCCTTGGAACCTACAGTGATGCTAGTCAGAACTTTCTACTGTTTAGTTGACATTCTGCATCTTGACTAACTAGTCCGATCCAAGTTTCTTTGGAGGCCGTTTCCCCAATCCTCGAAGTTCGTCGCAACTGGGCTGCAGATATCGATACATTCTGGGCGGCCATGAGGGCCGTTTTTCACATGCCAGACAGAAACACGAGATGTGGCAGCCACGTCCATATCGCGCCAGGGCGCGGTAAACACTTCCGTATGGAGACATTGAAGAAGATGGCATTCGGAATTGTCGTCTTCGAGCCTCTCGTTCTTCAAATGCTCCCTGAATACAGATCTGATAACCAATACTGCCAGCCCAACACCAGAAACTCGACACGATTGACCGCGTGTCGAGGAAACATGGCGCAGATTTTGGAGCACATCAAGGCAGCTTCTACCTGTATTGCCCTTAGAGGCATTATGCAGAAGGATAGGTATGTCATTTGGAACTTTGACAATACTCTTCCCAACGAGTCGGGAACTATCGAATTTCGAGGAGGGCGGATGCTGAGAGGAGAGATCCGCACTAAGCGGTGGATTACCTTCGCCATTTGCTTCTTGCGTGCTGTTGTGGAGATGAATGACATCCGTCGACCAGGTCATGGATTGCCGAGCTGGACACCTCAAGCGTTGTATGAAAAGGTGAAAGAGGAAGCCAGGAAGTTGGCAATTGACAGGCATCTTCCCGCCAGTTACAAGGTCCTGAACGAGAGTTCTAGCCCCCCTCCCCCGTGAGCCCAGAATATCTCAGATCTTTGATATAGGTGAAAGAAATGAATAACATCGTCTTCTTGACGACAGAGTACAGAGAGTGGTTTCTACTTGGGACCCTCATACTGAAAAAGATCATCTCCTTTGTTCTAGGCCTTTTGATGACCAACCTCACCAGAATGACAAATTTAATACTTTTCTTTGCATTGACAGCAATTTGTGTAAAAAAAAAAGGGAAAATTTTGTTGAGGTGGACAGAATCATAACGCCATGCCGGGCTGATCTTTCCACTTTACTGTCTACTCAAGCTACAAGTAACCGGGATTGCCATTGCAGCGTGCTCTTTCGTCGAAAGTCACATCTAGTAGATAGTTTTCAGCCATACTGCTTGAGCTGTGGATATCTAGAGAGAAGCTTCCTATTGAAGAGGCCACCAGGAAAACAAAAAGTCAACCTGGAGACATATACTCGTCGAGACGAGAAAGAGGACTTAGAGCTAGTTTATACCACATCAGCCACCTGTATATTTGACACTAGCCAGTATAACGCTATGATAGTCAAGATATCAAAGAGCTACTTTACTCATGCAATTGGGCTGCTAGTCAATTGGGATATGGCCACTATGGTGTGGTCACTTCGGTGTGGCTGGTACGGGCTTGGCCATCCTTTACAAGGCCCCTGTAGGTACAGCAGACGTATTCTTTTGTAGTTTCTACTCACACGTACTTTGACGTAAAGATACATGGTACAAGTGCTCCAGAGTACAAGTGACAGTAGCTCTAGGCATCTCAACCCCTCACTGCACTGTCCGGTTCCCTTTTCCCCATCAACTCAAACAGTGCTCTAGCTGTGAAACTGACGCAGAAACACCAATTCGGACATACCTGCCCTTTACCTCTCTCTGGCTCTCAATTGTACGCAGAAAGGACAGCCATGTCGAGATCTAGCCGTACTTACACGGTTGGCATGGAGATAGAAGGCATACTTGCGGCTGCTAGACCTTTGCAGAATCCTCACCAATGCTACCAACGATTGGTGGAGGAACTTGGACGTCTTGAAGAATCAGCGGTGGTCAACAGAAGGCCAAAGTCGAGAGCGGCCGACTACTACAACACCGATTGGGCAGTGACGAGTGATGCCTCTCTGCAGGCTGCGCCGGGGCAGGTGGGCTTCGAGGCGGTTTCTCCTATATACCAGTTTCAAGGGCTCAGATGGGATCACGCCATGACAAATTTTGCACAGGCCTTGAGGAACAGCCCATTCACACTAGTTCCACACGATTCTGCCTCCACCCATGTCCATGTCAAGACGGCACATAGGAATTTTAGTCTCGACGAGCTAAAGACCATCTGTTTCGCGTCCATCGTCTACGAGTGGCATATATTCCAGATGATGCCCTCTCATCGCGAGAGCTCCCATTATTGTCGCGGAGTGATGCAAGGCAGCGGCTCGATTAAGAGACTCTTTCCGAATGGCTTGGACTCCGGAGAGAGTCGTCATGTCAAAAGACTTCGGCAAGAAATCCAACAAATCCGCGATGCACGCGGACTGGTGGATTTTGTTCAAGGAGATACACGACACATGCTTTGGAACTTTCTCAACATCATCAAAGTCTCGGGTACCATCGAGTTCCGTGGAGGAGGCCAGGGGACGTCGCCCTCACTTGTGCGTACCTATATTTATATAGCAGTGGGGTTTATAGAGCTGGCTTTGCAGGAGGTGAGAATTCAGTTCACATGCAGAAATGGCATGGATTTCAAGGATCAAAAAGCGCTGACGAGCTGTTCAGGGATTGTTGTGGTCAAATACTTTTGCTGTGGCTGATAAGGATTATCAGTCGCTTCTCAGGCGCATGAGGAGGTATACGACTCCTGTTGCGCCTAGGGCTTGGCCGTAGATGGATGGGGCTATATGATGATCATACTAATGGATAGTAACAAGGGTGATAATCTACTTGAGCATCATATCGTTCTTCGGATAGATCTGTGTATTCTGACGGGTATTACAGGGTGTGTAGGAATGGGTCATGGATTATCTAGTATGTCTATATTTAGGGCCAGATACGAACATCCGGTGATGTCCTATTTCTGACTCCAAGTGCGAAAAAGCAAACCCAATTTCTTGACAGGCGAGATGGAGATTTGGTTCAGCAGAGCATTTGTCACAGCTTCAAGTATCTGGTTTTTCTTTTGCGAGTGTCATTCTGGCTCGGCTCTGTCTTCTCGTGAAATAACCAAGCCCAGTGCCAATAATGGCCATGACTGATGAGAAGTTGACGGCCCAGCCTAACGATTATGTCGGGTACGCAGACAGCCGTCGCAATGGCCGCAATAATTTAGACAAAAACTCCATCTGTAATCCATCATACTCGGAAAATTATAACGAGCTGAGCACGCAAAGCTTTCAAGGCATTTTTTGTTTTGTAAATAGCAATGGAGTTTACGGAACGTTTTGACCAGTAGCGTCATTGACAGGTAGCCGACTGCCTGTGGCACGCCCTACAACGCCCTGCGACTTGCGCTTCTCCGCCCTAGGCATTCACGTGCTTTGCACGACGCTGTGAATATCGACAATGTACAAGTATCCTATGTCGCAATCATACTTTGCCTTTACTATCTTAATTTCTTTAGGCAAAACTACCGTAGTTTAGGGTGCTATCGTGCCGCTTTGCTTTAAGCTCTGGCACTAATCATTTGCAGTGTATCATCGCCGTTTGCTCCCGCCGATAGTGCCAACCCCGCGCCTTCACCCCTCCGCGATTGAAGTATACCGACGATCTTTTCATACCTAGACAATGTCCGTCCCAGCAAAATGGCTTACCGAGATGCCGATACTTTGATAGAAGAGCACATATACCTCACTTTGAAAGCGAATCCTCGTAATGACAAGGGCTTATCGAGCAAGGAGCGACAGATGGCAATACACCACTCAAACCAACAAACAAAACATACACCGGAAAAGGCTTACTAGCCACTTCCAAGCTCAGCGAGATGGCTCAAGTTGTTTTCAACTTTGCAAAGTGCGAATGTCATACCTTTGCCAGTCCCTCTCTCACTCTGGGCAGTACTCATTACTGACACTCATTTATTGCAAGCTTTTAGCGCGGACATTTACCATGCGGTCCTGCCGTCCGCGCGTTGGAAATAGAAAACCAGCAAAGCCTTTGGCAGCCACTTATTTTCACTGCGAAACCCCCAATTCAAGAACTTTTCACAATAATTACGGTGATGAATAAAAGGTGTCGCGTCATCCTCTTTTTTCTCCCCTTTTTATTTCAATCTTGGGCCAAATCATCGTCGCGTGAACTGTGCCTGGCGTTTTCTAGGTGCTCGGTACGCTCTACCTTTGTGCTGGGGGCATCTTCTCCTTTCACCACAAGCTTCGTATTATCAGCCATGACGACGCGCGACTTGCTTTCTGGTCCCATTACGCTTCCGGCGCCACTGCACGGAGCACCAACGTTCTTCACGCTCTGCGGTATCCATTGCTCAAGAAGGCTTTCTACGAACGAGTCGAGAGCCATCGTGCTCTGTTGGCTGAGGTCATCGCCCATCACCTCGGCACCCAGCCATCTGCCGACGAAGTCTCTACTCAAGAATGATGGCGGCACGGATCATTCAAATTATGCGTACCAGTTCATGTCCACATTGACTCAGTCGCCCTGCTCAACGTGCCAGAATTCGTCATGATTCGCTTTCCACTCCCCTATCGGGTGGGAGAGACGGCAAGGCCTGGCAATTCGGACGAAAAGCTCAATTGCGAAGCCGCAACGTACGCGTGGCTGCAGGAAAACTGTCCTTCAGTTCCAATCCCGCGGCTTTACGGTTTTGGCCTCTCGACCAACCAAAGAGTAGTTTTTCTGCTAACCTGGGACGTTTCTCAGTTTACTAATTGCCATCACCCCCTAGTACACCAATTGCGACCTCTTTCCTTGGTACTCGCGCATTCTTCAGCGTGCTCAACGCGCTCTAATGTCTATCCTGAGTTTGCAACAGCCATCGCGATCTGTCAGCCACATGTCCACCCGTTTTGCTGCCCCCGACATAGGCTACCCAACAATTGAAACTGTTACATCCGGAGAGATGCTTTCCGAATCGTGGGAAGAGAACCGCGACAATCCTAAGCTCCTAGAAAATTTACAACGCGGCCTCGCGAGAATCATGCTGTCTCTTGCAAGCGTCAATTTGCCTCGCATAGGCTCATTCCGACTCGACCACAACGGCTACCTACATCTAGACAACCGGCCCCTGAGCGTTCAGACAACGGTACACGGAAATGAGGACCTGCCTCTGGACCTGCCTCGACAGGCAACCTTGCCGACTAGCAAAGATCTGATTCTTTCGCAACTGTCGGCTTTCGATAATCGTCTGCTCAATCAACCAAACGCAGTCGTCAGCAGAGAGGACGCTTGGTACCAGATGACAAGTTTAGCTGCCGCAAAGCTGACGCTTCCACACTTACTCCGACAGGAGTTTGTCAACGGCCCTTTTACCCTTACATTGACGGATCTTCATCGCAGCAATGTTTTTGTGGACGAGGATTGGAACGTTACTTGCATTATTGACCTAGAGTTCGCGTGCTCCTGGCCGATTGACTTCCTTCGAACCCCATCCTGACTTGATGCCGACTTTATTGACCAAATTTCACCTGATAAGTTTGCGTCTAGACACAACCAGTTCATGAAATGCATGAAAGACGAGGAGCAGCTGAAAAAGTATCGGGGAGATGAGGAGCCCCTGTCATCTATCATGCACCAGTCGTGGAAAAAAGGCACGTTCTGGATCCCATTGGCGTTGAGAGATGCAGTTGCCTACACGACAATCTTCTACCAGCAAATATTGCCAAATTATGTCAATTTTCCTACTAAAGAGCTTAACGACGGTGCATATATGTCACGGACCTGATAGAATATAGTAGACGTTAGGGATGTTTAGCCTTATTAGCTACTATTACTAGGTTTTTTTAATCTCTATATAACTAAGTAGTTAACTTAATATTACTATTCTTAATAAGATAATAGCTAATAATAATAAACTAGTTATAAGATACCTAGCTATAAGTACCTTTAAAGGCTCTTGAGAGGTTATTAGTTTAAATCTTAATAAAGCTAGTTAGGGATTATCCCCTAATTAGCTAGTCTATATTACTGACAAAGGGTCTATAAAGAGGCTATAGGTTTTTTAAGGGTCTTAATACTATCTATTTATTAGGGGCTAGGTAGGTAGGTAAGTGTAATAGTGTAGGGGTTAAGCTAGGTAAAGGGGTAGGATCAAGATTAAGTAGGAGGTAGAAGAAGTATATTTCGTTAATCGTCTAAGACTAAAGCTTAACTAGCTTTTATCTTCTTAGTACTAGCTTCTTCTATATATTCCTCCTAATAACTAAGGTTATAACTTAACTTTAATTCCTTATTAAGTTAGTATTAAGGCTCCCCTAAGCCTCTATTCTTATCCCTTAGTTACTAAGTTATTATTATAACTATAAATATTTATTAAGTTATAGTTAACTTATTGCTAACTTAGTCGTCGTCACGTGTGTGAATATTTGTTAAGTTGTAGTCGACTCGCTGCTAACTTAGCGCACTCACGCATCGTGTCGATTCGTGGTCGACTAGCCATCTTATCACAGGTCGTGATGCGATAGATCCTGTAGCGCCGGTCATGGTAGGGACTGGGCGTTACAGTAAGACCTATAACCTTTATCTCCTAGATAGCTAGGACGGCTATGGAGAAGAGGGGGTAGCCTGTCACGGACATAATAGAATATAGTAGACGTTAGGGATGTTTAGCCTCGTTAGCTACTATTGCTGGATCTTTTTAATCTCCGTGTGGCCGAGTGATCAACCTAACGCTACCGGTCTTGACAATATACCAGATTCTGCTGTCGTTTCTGGTCCCCCAATGTGCCATCCGTCATTGATCGCAAACTTCGCGACCGAGATGATTATCTAGCTCGGCTCAAACAGGCCTTCGCAGAACCTGCTTGAACCGAGTTGACATAGGACTGAGTCGCAGCTGGCTACTTTGCATCGCTCGGAAATGGGCCATCAGATCGAGCAGCCACCTATTTTCAAAGCGGCCTATTTTCTCGTATATAGGTGGATTTGACTAAACTGCCTGGCGAAGCCCACAAAGTGAACGCGATAGCTCAACCGTGCATGCTTTACTGTCCGTTGCTGAAATACCTTTGCGAGCCACGAAACGGGTCGCAAACTGCCTCGCTCTGCTATATTACGGCGTTCTGTGACACTACAGCTGCACCAGTTGACACGGATCTGCATGGCCGGGCAACATCCCACCTCAACAGGCATGGGTGAGTACCAGGATAACTGCATAAAAGCGACATGAGCTTCAGCGTGGCGTTGCGAAACTTGACTTTGCTCCGATCACGCCATCGTTCTGCACCCTTCTCTGAAGCCATGGTTAGACCGCTCTTGTGGATGAGCTATTACCTTCCGTTAACAGTCAAAGGCTTCTCGCTGCAGAAACATTATATTTTGTGAAGAAGAAATTTGTTGCCGGCCCACTCGGATCATGACGTCGTCGCCCACTTACCTCTAGCCTGTGTTTCTCACCATGTGATGCACAATCACTTGCGTCGTAAAGTTCAGCTAAGATCGGCATTTGACAGCTCCACCAATGCTATCGAAGCACATTTCATACCTTGATCTTGTCAACTTGCATGAAAATCGCGGTGCGCATCTTCGCCCAGGTCTGCTTTTATTTTTGGTCTCAACCTTGCAGGTCGAACACGGCTGCTCCCTCCCTCTGAGACCGCGATCCCATCCATCCAGTGTTTTTACACACTTACACCAGCAGCCGTCGCTTTCTCCAACGATGGTAATGGCTGCGCCAGATCTCGCAGAAGTCGAGTCTGGTCAATAGTAATGCAGGTGAGACGCCACTACGACATTGTGGGTGGCGGGTTCTCATCTAACGAATAGATGTTCGATTGAATATTGTGACTAAATTTTTTTTCGCATCATTCAATATTTTCGCAATTAGTAACACTGCGTCAAAGTGCATGTCATTGTCAATAGACTTAGCGGGGGCGTTGCCTCTGTCGTCAAGGCGTAGGATCGGAGCTAGCATTGTAGTGAACCCCACTCCAGTCGATCAAACCCCTGAATTGGGTCGATATTGCGGCTGAGCGGCCTTCCCGGGCCGAAAGCCGACCCCTCAGTGCCCTCACTAGTGGTGCTCTCCACCGCGAGTATGGGGTCTTGCTCACACCTTCCTCCTTCAACGCACCCGGCTGCGGAAATTCCCAACAATCAGTCCTGACTGGTAGAATCTTCAAGGAACGGGGTGCACTGCTTCGAGCAGTGCCATATCACGTCGAAAGCGTTTTGTGGCGTGTCCAATGCCCCGATGAGACCCTTGTTGGTCAAACATCTCGACCGATATTCCCTCTCCGTGTATCCATCGCTTCGATCTGTACAACAAGACACGAACAGAAATGATGAACAGGCCTAGGCTCAAGCGTTGCTGCGACGCCTGTCGAGCATCTAAGGTGCGCTGCGAGGGCCAAAAGCCCTCATGCAAGCGATGCATCCAGTCCAAGTACTCGTGCATCTACAGCCTTTCTGGAAAGGTCGGGCGTCCATCTCACAAGCAGGCCAGACGACAGCAGGATTCCCCTCCTCAAGGGCTTCCGTCCCCCTCCAAAGGCAATAGTCGAATCGAGAGCGTACTCAACACCCCAATCTCAACAAACATAAATGTCGCGGAGACATGCAATAATACCACGTCGACATCCGAAAATGCCTCGGAAAATATGGACGATGTCAGCCTCGACTCTATTCTGTTGGCTGACGGGGGTGCCACGGGATCAGACTTTTGGGCTGAATGCATTCTACCTACCATTGACCCGCCATCAACACATTCCGTTCCTTTTTCGGGCTGTGCTGCTGCAGTTGCCAATGCACAATCTGATGCAGAATCCCTTTGTAGGCGATTAAGGCTACCAGATATGGCCACCGACAGTACCACCCAATTTCGTTTGATCAGCACGATATCAAGACAGCTCTCGATAATCCTGACCTGTTCATGCTCTATGCAGTCAGAAATTGGTCTCGGTGTCGCTACTACCTGTCTGGCCATTCTAGATGCTTATCGGGCTATTCTCAGACACACAATGGGAAATACATCCTGGAGTTATACACAGCAGCATTCAAACAAAGATCCACAAGGGATAGCCATCGTGTTCCTTCAAGAAGTTCATATGTTCTCAAATGTGGTTAATCAGTTCGAGGAGCGATACAGCTGCCATGATGGCTCTAATGCGGTGCCAGCAGTGATATCTGCCGTCTTACAGGATGGGCTGCATAGTGTGATACGGCAGGCTATCAAACGTCTACAATCCGCCGTTGCAGGCGACATTACTTCTACATCACACTTTGTGCCAAGCCAGCTGCTAGAATGTAGCAACATTGCGAGCCTACTCGAAACCGACTTGCATCATGGAAATAGATAATGATTGCTGTCTCTCAAATACCAGATATAACGTTTATACTTGAAAAGGTTAGACAAGGGGGAATATCAACGGCTTCAGCTACCTGAGTCATTACGAATTACGAATATATTACTGATTTGAGCTGAAACGTCGGTGGCTCATAAGGGGTCAGTAGCGACAGTACGCCGATGTGTTTTCTCTGCTATGTTGATTACTTGCCTAGATGCAAAGTCTTCTAGCGAGCCACCTAGAATATCGGACGCATTGCTGATCAACCAGTCGCCAGTAGATATCCGCCGCCCAAATACAAAGCGGAATGACGATAGCAACTACCGCAGCCCAAGCCACACTTGGCGGGTAACCCTCTTTCATTGCCGCTAAAATACTACCTCTTGTCGCTGTATTTTGCGCGATAACCCAATGGATCAGATATAAGGAGTAACTAATCTCTCCCAAGTAGAGCAGAGAACTGCTATTGAGTAAGCCCTGTAACAAGGGTATATGCTCTAGAGATGTCAGCATCAGAACTGCGGATATTGACTGCCAAAATCTTGGCCGGGCCACTGGGCCGGTAGGTATCCAATTAAAATACCGGAATGCAAAGGTCGATCCAACATTTCCATGTGTAGGCCAGCCCCCAAAAAATAACGATGCGATGAATAGAGCCCACCAAGAGATAGTGGCTGCAATGCGACGAATCTCGGACCGCTCAATCGAATGACGACGAAGCCGCATCTCAGCCAGTATCATACCAGCGAGAAACAAGGAAAGTGGCCAGAGTGAGAGGCCCATGTAGAAGATGGCCAGCAAAAAGATGCACGAGATTCTAACATTTGGGCTGGTGCGTGCGAAAGCGAGGCAGCACAAAAAGACGACCAGAGATCCCTGAAACTCAATACTGAGAGTCCATAGTTGGAGCTTGTCCAAAGTATCTCCTTCGACGCGGATGACGGCCATGAATCCGCGCCCTGTCGCCATCAGCAGTCCCAGTATACCAGGCTCGCCAGTATACGGAATCGGCTTCCGCTGCTGATGCCCATACAAAACCTCGAAACGTTTCATAATGGTGCAGATTATGACTATTGGCACCGCTGGCAAAAAAAGGCGAAAGGGTCTTCGAAAGAGGCTTGAAGGTAGGCTACCAATGGCCTCGTCTGTGTCGCCGCGGTATATCCTCTCAAGAGGCCCATAAGTAAGACTGAAGCCACTGATGACAAAAAAAATGGCGACCATGAAACCACCACTGACGAGCACTCGGATGAATGGAAGTTGGATTATATGGTGGTCGTCCGCTTGATCGCCCCATCCGCGGTAGTTGGACTCGAAGTTTTCGCTGCTGTTGTGCTGGAAGACGACAATGAGGCTGGCGATGCCCCGTAGGCTATTGAGGTACGACGTGGGGAATAGCTTTGCGGGAGCGACTCCTTCATCTTGGGCGGGATTAAAATAATTGGCTACGAAGGAGGGCATCAAAGACCGAAAAAGGCGACGAACAATTGTCGGCTTGCGGGGTATGACTCCAGTGAGGGGGGTGCTTTCGCTCACAATCTCGGCCATGCTGCCATGGTACTGGGAAGAGACATGGAGCGCTGAGGTTGTCAAATTGTTTTTGGAGAAGTTTGTAAATATTGCCTTGATTGAAGCTCGACGTGACAGAGAATAGATGTGATGGAAAAAAAAGCAGCAGACCGACGTCACTCAAAGGCAGTGTGCAGGTTATTCTTCGGCCAGTTTCTCGTAGAATTATTGGCTCGGATATTTAAACAAACTGTTTACACGAAAGATCAGCGCCTTCCTTTTCCGCTACGCCACTAAAACAGACCAAGGCTGCCGAAATTAAGCGGTCACACTTCCGAGCTCGCTTCAAAAAGGCTGCTTTGCGGTACCGGAAAAGGCTTCCGTAAGTTTCTCCATGTATCTGCCATGATCATCAAGCTTGCGGTCGATGATGCTAGATGCATCGCGGCAGAAAACACGGGAACAGAATCGCAAGTATGCGCCGTTATCGAGTTCCTCGCCAGGGAAACCAAAATAGCCTTTTAGGATACGTTCATAAAACATTACTGCAAATGACGTGTGTTCCCTTAGTGTCAAGGGGACCCAAAATGTGTCGTTGGCCCACGAATGCTGCATGATCGACGAGAGGGACTCCATGCCTAGATCCCTACACTGCAGTTTCTCCTCACGTCTAATAGGCTCCATGAATACTGCGTGCATATGCGCGAAGTCGGCATTGGTGACTTTATCTATACAACGACCACCCAGCCAATACGGCGTCTGTAGAAATTCGACAGGCCACGAGCCGGCGAATTCCAGATCAATGATGCAGGTGATGTTCCAGTTCTCATCGACAAATATATTACTTCGATGCAGGTCAGTCAAGGAAAACACAAAAGGGCCGTTACAGAGATTGTCTCGCAATAGTTGCGGGAACACAGTCTTGGCGACGGCTAGGCTAGCCATCTGATACCAGGCATCCTCGTGGCTATCTATTGCGTTGGGCTGCTCAATAAATCGGGTCTCGAGGGCCGCTAGCTGGGAAGCGACGAAACTTTTGACGTTGGAAAATGTGGCACGCCGCGACGTATTACGTAGGGAAAGCCCTTCGTTCTCGTGTATAGTACTTTGAACGCTTATGGGCCGATTGTCCAAGCGTAGATAGCCGCTGTTATCCAGGCGAAAGAGTCCGACCCGGGGTAGACGAACACGCGCGAGCGAGACCATGATCCTCGCCAGGTCTCCTTGTAGATTTTGTAGACGGGCAGCATCACGCTTCCGATCCCAGGATGCTTGCAGCGTATCTCCGGAAGTGATGGTTTCGATGAGTAAATAACCGATATCAAGGGCTGCGAAACGGTCGGAATCATGACGGACATATTGTGACGGTTGCTGGAGGCCAAATGTCGCTAGAAAAAAGCGCCGAGCTTCGTGGAACCAGCGTGACCACCTGGGAAGAAGGTTGGCGTTTGTAAACTAGCGGGATGATAAGCTCACGAGACGGGATGCAAATATCAGAACGCTTACCCTTTCATTTGTAGATAAGCCAAAGCCATAGAGCTTTGGTATAGGAATAGAGGGACAATTCTCCTCCAGCCATGCATACGTCGCAGCCTCACAGTTGAGCTTTTCGTCCGAGATGCCGGGATTTGATGCTTCCCTGACTTGGTAGGGCAAGGGAAAGTGAACCAAGACGAATTCCGGTGTATTTGACTGCGCAGAGTCGACATTAATCTTGAGCGGTACACAAAGATTAGAAGATCCATGTCGCCACCATTCTTGTGGTGAAATCTCAATATCGGTCGGCTTCGTACCCAGGTGGTGTGCTTATACCTCTCCCAGAAGAGCACGATGCCCTTCTATATAACCGTAAAAGGCTGCCTTGCGCAGCGGGTACTGTAATGCGTGAAGAATATTGTCGGTCCGACCTGTAGCAGTGGACAGAGTGATGGGGCCGGAGAGTAGATTGCGCGTTGTCATGGCAGAGTTCTCTTGACGTGGATTTTGTTTGGGGGGGAGAAAGGGGCCGAAGAAAGGATGCGAGATCTCGCGAGATGGCGAAACGCGCAGTCATGTGACAAATGCGTACCTTTTCCCTGCAAACAAGCAATCAGGCAATCAAGCAATGTAGTTATATACACGCACACATCTTTCGAGCGTAACTGTCGAGGAAGGCGGTTTCTTGAACGAATGAGCGAGCAAATTAGTGAGTATTGAGAGGCTTCGAGAGGCTCGGCGGCGGTAGCGGCGAGTCCCTTGCTAATTTAGTGGTTGATGGCGGCCCCCGGGGGGGGGGGGGGTTGCACACTGGAACACGGCATTTTCGAGAGATGCTCTTAATTAGTTATATTATGCCTTTCATCTATTTTGTATAACTAGCACTACTCATGTCTATTTTAGACTGTCTCTTCAACAACTATGTACAATCTAGCCACTTTCTCACCAGCAGCTGATGCACCATGAGAACGGGCGAGTACTACCAATCGCCTCGCTTGACATGTTTAGACTGGCTGGCGGGAGTCAGTCTTACCACCGTATTCTGGAAGTGAACTGCACAGTCTACGATTCGCAAGGAGCCGAGCCGTACGTCAATAGGTATGTTTTTCCTCGAATGAAGAGAAAAATCTCGAGGGTACGTATTAGGGTAACCATCACAAATACATGGGCATCCGCTCCAGCCCTAAACGATCTTCTCCGTCCTTGTGATGGCGGAGATGAGATGGCGAGAGTTTAGGTCCCGATCCCGGCGACCCAGGCGACGCGGTGGAAGGATAATGGGTTGTTCCGGTGTGCCATGCTGAGCATCTCTCTTATTGGCCTAGTAATTGGGCTTGCAGTACCGGTACGGAGGACTCAACTCGCTTCGGAATCTGTGCTTCTCACGGTATGAAGGCGCGGCTTCTGTATGCCCCAACACGCGGTTTTGGCTTCATTACCCGGCGGCCTTGATCGCGGCGGCGCGACTTAGCTGAACTTTTGAAAAAGCTATTTCCTAAACGAGAACACACTGATTGTTGGAAAGTATCTCTCGCGGACTTGAGAGACCATTACAAGTCACGAGTCAACTCTAAACCAGCCCCTTGGCTAAAAGGCGTCGGGATAGCCGGTGATAATAGTACGCGAAGGATATATTAAGAACGCGGCAAACCTGTACACGATCGACGTCTCCACTACGGGCATATAAGCGGCTAATCGAGCTATAGCTGTTAATACAGATTGAGCTTTGCCTAGTTTGGGCCTTCCGCGGCGGAGCTCGCGTGAGCGTCAATAAGGGTAGTCTTGTCATTACGGATCCTTTTACAAAATTTTGACCGTATAGTCAATCATGGCAGAATTGGCTGGTTTCTGCTTTGAGTTCCGCCTATGTCAGCTCATCACGATAACCGCTTGAAACTTTGAAATAGACATTACGCAATACTCGTATTCTGAAACCACGCCCTGTTACGGAGCTCGGTACTGGCCAGGTCTGGTTCACTCACTGGAAAAAAGAACAATCCTTTTATTGAAAATAAATACGAAATACTAACTGCCATGTTGATAATGCTTCATCTATCCGCGGCTGCAAGCGGACCTAGTGACTCGCGTCGCTGCCCCGTCTTCAGAATTGACCACAAGCACAGGGAAAGAAGATTGCCCCTTCATAAGACAACCTATTGTTACATAGCTAGTATATTAGAGCTATCAACAGTCAATATATACTTGTTCTTTTCTACTGACTATATATATTCTCTTGTAGCTACTCTTGTGATACCCTCGAAATTCTTTACCTTGCTACCAAAAACACCACCTGGCCTATTCAACCATTCAATCCTCTTCATCGAACTGCCAAAGCCTCAACTATATCGTATCATCAAAACCGGTGTCATGAAATACGCTACTCTCTTTACAATCACTGCTGCTCTTAGCACTGCCTTGGCCCAGGGCACGAACGGCAAAAAGCCCTTTCTAAAGGGTACACAGTACGATTGTGCACACTTGGACGAGACAGAGGACTGCGTCGGCACAAAGGCTTGGTGCGAGAATCCTCCGTCTTTCAAACTCGATGGCTACAAGACATTCAAAGAATGTTTTGACGACCATGAGCCGAACCCGAATAAGAAAACCCTGCAGTTTCCGACGGGCGCGACGAATGCTCAGAAAAGAGAAATGCTTGAAAAGCTATGCTTTACCAACAAGTTGTTCGGTAACAAGTACGATGTGTCTGAGAGTGCGTGCAAAGCAAAGCTTTATGAATGTCTTGGGGAGCACGGGAAAAAGAACCCTGAGCTTAACGTTGTTGCCGAGTGCCTGGACGATAAGTTTAGTTGAGTTACGAGTCATCACCACTACTAGCTTTTGAAAAATAGTATTTGGTAAAGCTCGCTAGCAATTAACGACATACAATTTGTTACTTCGAAAGGACAACTAGCTTAGAGCTGCCCAAAGCTGCCAGAAGCTAATAGCTAGTAATAGCCTTTCAAGGCTTTATCTAGCTAAAAACCTACCATATTTCCTTCTTAGCTATCTTAGTAGCTCTTGATTACATTTCAAATTTACAATCAAGTATAGGAAAAGATGACTCCGGGCCTTGTGATGTGTCTCTGTTGGTCTCTGTTGGTGGCCCATAACCTGGCAGGCCCCTTGTACGCTGGATTTTTAGCCTGGGCTGAGCGACGTTGAGGAGAAAAGCATGTAAGCCAGGGCGAAAAGCGGCGGGCCTACATCCGCACCCGTGAAAAGCCAGTCTGCATATTTTGTTTTCGGGCGTATGATGGCCATTATTATCGATATCAGTACCATCTCACATTGGTTATTCAGGTATTGAGAGATCCTATACAAGTGAAACTCGACATCAAACAAGTTCCGAGCCGAAGACGGGCGGCTCGATAGCGCGCGGCTGCTGGAGGAGGAGTTCGAGGTGGTGGATACGCGTAGGTTACAGTGGGTGTAGATGCCCTAAGGGCGACAAAAGAGACCGTCGATGAGCCTCGATAGCTGCTATAGAAACCATCACCTACCTGACCAGAATAGGGTCCAAAATAAATAAAATAAACATAAATTGACTCTTTAACTAGCAAAGTGTAGCTAAGCTACTATTCAAATTATATGGAAAATTCTATACCGGGATGAATACTGCTGGTTAAAGTGAGCCCCTGACTCGTTGCGCGGTCTATGTTGTCCGCCAGGTGGTGGGTGTAACGGGCTGGTGGGTGTAACGGGCTGGTGGGTGTGTGGCACACGTATCGGAGAATGGGATTCCGCCGCCGAGGTGATTTAGAGCTTATCTCAGTGCGAGTCAGTGGCGGTCAAGAGGAAGCTCCATTCGGTCAAAGAGGAGCAAAAAGTGGTGAGTGTCGTCTCAACTACGTACTGGATGAGCTGCTTATATGACATGGCTCCTGTCTGTTCTCGCAGTCATGCCTCACCTCCCCGTGTAACCATAGATCACAGGCACAAATGGCCTTGCCGTAGCTCAAGTGCTAATCCTCGTTTAGTCGTAGGGCAGCTGTCGTGGCGGCTTGGCAAAAATAAGGAATATATCACCATGAGACGTCGCCGATCTACTCCGCTACAAACCGTCGATTTCTCTCCTACTATTGACTCTGTCGGGTCATCTCACGCGCTAACACGTACCGAGCGGGATACGCCGCCCAAGCTGCAAGTCATTACACCTGACACAAAGAGGACAGTAACTTTATAATAGTAGGGCTGCTTACTAGTGATATAAGCGTTCTCTATGAACCCCACTTTGTCAACTTTGAGGGCACCATCACTGCTGGACACAGAGCCGTGGGGTAGTGGCATAGGATGAAAGACCTGCCTTGGATTTGTGGTGAAGAATTTCATATATTGAATGCCAAGGTGCGAACATTGCTATCTACAGAATCTTTGTCAGTATCATGAGAGTGTCTTTTACATGGTACTCTCTGTCCTATCTGAATCCTCCGATGTAGAGCTTCAGTGAATATGCGTGTAAATTGCAAGTATCCTATATTACCTGCTGAAATGGACTGATCATATAGAGTTGCCTTGTTTCCGTCAGCAATACGAGCGCCAAGAATCGGCACTTCATCACCGCACTCTGGCACCCATTGGGCCATCTGCTGTGCTGCTGCGGCTGCACCGGATGCGGTTGCCGACAATAAAGCCTTTTGTTCTAGTCTACTATAAAAATATTATTATCTCGTTTTCATATAGGTAAACAGCGGTGTGGTGCGGATAGACCTCTTCAACTGAAAGTTGGCAGATGATGGAAGAACTCTTCCTACTCTCTTAGTTGATGCTCCTTCGTCACTGGACTAGACCGTCAGTCTTGTATGTAAGAAGCAGACCAGACTCATACTTCATTCAACAGTCTAGACCATAATTTCTCGCATCTTTGCACGACGAATAGCGGTCCTCTATAGGGCACAACCCGAAAGAGTGGGAGTATAGCATGATGCGAATCCACGAAGCGTGTCCAGTATACATTCTCCGTTGTCAATGCGGAGAGCCACATCTACATGATACCTAAACTGGGGCACAACTTACGAACTCTCAAGGTCAACTGGTGTCTTGTAGGAACCGAGGCCTCCCGGGGCCCTAGTTCAGACGAGATGAATCACATACAAACAATACGGATATTAGTATCATAGTGCATTCAGATGAACTCGTACTATACTACATGGTCTACAAAATAAGGCTTAGACGTCACATACGACCAATAAGACAGGTTATTATAGTAGTCAAATCTACATGCAGCATGCTTGTCAACTTAGAGCTAGCCGCACATGCCTGTCCAAGAATCATACCCGTGTAGCAAGGTTCCGGCATTCATTTTGAACAAGATTAAAGTCCAATTTGTCTGAGTCAGACGGTATAGCAGTATCCAAGTGATAATCACGTGTGATTCATTCAAGCCGAGGGCTGGAGCATTTACGTATATATAGACACCGAGAGAAACTTGCATGAGCATATTTCAGCCCTACATGTTCAAGTTCTCAACTCAGACGTCCGTCATACGTTCTTGTGCAAGTTTTCCTTTCGCGCTTTTCATTATTTGCTGTCCTCTAGGAGACATGCGTCTTGCTCTTCTCGTGGCGGCGTTGCCTCTCGGGCACGCCATTCCTCGACCTCTGGCTGGTGAGGGTGCTGCAGAGATTCCTGATACGAAATGGCTCGGGTTGAAGTATCATTACAAAAGATATGATGAAGCACATGAAAATTTTGGTAGCACAGCTACCCAAGGCAACTTCAAAGTGGTCATCCTGGCCGACAGCAACCGTGATGGCATAGTCGACGTTGAGGGCTCCACAGACCGAGGCCCAGGAAAAGAATCGTGGAGCAATGAATCGGGTGCTCTGTTTCTTCCAAACATCGGTGATAGCTCTGACCGTTGCCGTAAATTACACGGCTCCGGGGATACTCTGGTCAAGTGCAATGACGCCTCGGATGACATACAACGGGCACCAGACTACTTGGCCCCTCTCCGGACACTCCCGATTCCGGGTCTCAGCTCCTCTGCCGTCGGCAGAATCTCCGTTTTGGATCCCTTGGCACGCAAGTGTGTCCGCATCTTTCGACCTTTGCCGTCGGATCAAAACGCCACACAACGAGAGCCACCGTCTTCAGAATTGTTACAGTTGTGGTCTGTTTTTGGAAAGCCAAAAGATGTGGAGGAATTGGAAAGCGGCTGGAGGATTGTTGGTGAGGATACAACCTTTTCTGCTGCCGAGCTTGCGCAGGGGCTGCAGCTGGGAATCGATGCTCGCGGCCCTCGAGGTCATCTGGTAGCCGAGCCTGATGCCGACACTATTCAGCCATGGGACGGAAGAGTAACAGTTCAGCTGGTCGTGACTGACGGGGAGGCGACTTCCACTGATTCAGTCATGCTACGGGTCGCCCCCTTGGTCACGCAGAACCATCTACAGCGGGTCACAAAGGTCTTTGCCGCAACGGACGCAGATGCAGCCGGATACAGGGTGACACTTGATGGAGTTGCATCAAGTGCGAAGTCTGTCGGGCTCAAGCAACCGATCCACGAGACGTCGTGGGCCAACGGCTTCATTCAAGACCTCTTCGAGACCATGTACGCCAGCATCCCTGGGCCAAGCGGAACGACTATCAACTTACCAATCATATTGCCGGCGCCAATGAAGGTTTACAATTCACTGGCGGCATTAAGCGTGGCCAAGCAGATTCGCTCCACTGGCGTTGGGATGGTAACAGACGTGCTACCCCCTGGAAGTAATGAGGAGACGTTGGATGCCATGGGAAATCTCGAGACAATACCACCATATGAGTTTAAAGGCAGGAGCTTCCCGGCTGGACGGATTGTCATGGGTGCCAACCAAACCGCGGGCAGAGTGCCGCTATCGCTACCGTTCCTTCAGGCCCAGGAGATGCAGGATCCTCTCCTCGTGGATACGATGTGGCTCGAGGTTCAGCACGTCGATGAATATCTGCAATTCTTGCCGGCCAAGACACCTCTCAAGTGGCGCGTCATGGTCAGCGATCCGCTCGGGGCTATTCGGGTCCTGCAGGATGCTCAGGCGGCAGGGCGCGGCAACAGCTCGTTTTCATCCCGACCGTCGAGTGAGACTGAGTCTTTTGGCACGATAGATGAATTGGTCGACACTGAACTAATACAGACAAGCGAGGAGTGCGCGCGACGTATTGAAGGTACGATAGAGATGCTCAAGCAGGAGACTGGCATCTCGGACAGTGATATCTTGCGCGTTCCGGTGCTCTATGGTAGGCTTGACAATCCTGCGGTTCCTTCTAATGGAGACTTTCGGGTGGGTGCTATACTCCCCAACGCCATCAATGGGCTTGTCATGACCGACTCACTCTACGTGGCACCAAAGCAATGGGGCCCGCTTGACGCTGCGGGTGTGGATGTTCTTCAGCATGCTGTGGAACTGGTGTATAAGCAGGCCGGCTACAAGGTTGATTTCGTAGATGACTGGAAGTACCACAGCCGCAAGGGAGATATACACTGTGCTACAAATGTCTTTCGTGAGCTGCCGGGCTCCAAGGCGGCGAGTCTTGAGTGAGTTGGCCTTGCAAAGGCTACTGACTGGAAGCCTCGGGCATTTATTTTGTCTTCATGTATGTGTAGTCTTATATATACATAGTTTAGTTTCTATCACCTTCTCGCTACTTTATGACTACGGACTTTTGATGCCACACCAGAGTAGAGTGTCATGCTCGAAGCCCCGACACAAGGAGACTGTGCAAAGTCATTACTCGTGATGTTGCTCATGGTGATGAAGGGTATATTGATTTACTTTAAGGCTTCCTATAATTATGATAACTTAGGAGCACCTGCTGGGTCGCAGAATGTGGTCTATCGAAATGAATGTCCTTTGCATGGGTTTGGACATCTTCCGTTGCACCAGCGCTTCTGAAGCTTTCTTCCCAAACGCAAGTAGAGTGCCTCAAATCGGACTCTTCACCTATTTTGACTACTTTGTATACTGTGAAATTGCGAAATCTCCACCATCGATTGACAGGGTCATCGTGAAGGGTGGCAGGATACGTCATAGTGAACAGAATGGTCTCGTAGAAGTCAGAATTCGTCCGGTAAAGACCGCCAAGTCTTGGTATGATTTGAGCAAATACCGATACCGTGGTATTACCGATAACCTGCCAGCTAACTCTCTCCCCAGCAGAGAATAACAATTGTCCGATGAAATACATTAGGCCCTGTAGGTACGTCGCCCTTCCTTGTCAGTACCAGCCTGGCATACGATACTTGCCCATCTCACTCAGTACTGCTTTTCTTTTCCACAGATACTCCATTATATTTGTTTAAGGCTTCAAAATCTATTGAATAAAATTATGACTACTATTTCTCATTGTAGGCTGTGTCTTTCAACAACCATCTACAATTTTGCTGCTTTATCACCAGCAGCTGATTCTGACCCTGAAGCACCAGAAGATCCGGCTAGTACAAATATCGGATGCATGCGCAGAATCTTCAAACAAGCCGATCAAGGCCTTCTCTCCTTCTTCAATGTACTTCTTCAACGCGCTGGCAACCACATTGATCCTGTCTGGTGTCCAGCCATGTCGCCTGAGACCTTCTGTATTCACCCCTACCGGCCGTGCACGGAACCCGTGAACAGTAGAAAAAGGCAGCACATTTCTTGTAACTATGCTACCGGCAGCGACAAAAGCCAGTTGCCCGACACGGCACCATTGGACGACGGCAGCCTGGCCTGAGATGACGGCACCCTTGCCAATAAAAGCATGGCCGCCAACCGCGGCGCCCGTCACGATGACCACATCATCCTCCAACCGACAGTTGTGGCCCACGTGGGCATTGGCCATGATCAAGCAATCGTTACCGATGGTGGTGAAGCCGTTTCCACCATGCTGTGCACCAGTGTGAATGGTAGCACACTCTCGGATGATAACTCCGTGCCCGATGACTAGCCCGCATTGCTGGCCTGCAGTCTTTTTATCCTGAGGCGGACCACCTAATGCGGCCTGTGAATATATTTTGCAATTACTGGCAATTGTAGTGGAGGACTGGATCGTTACGTGACTAACGAGGACGGTATTGTCACCGATAGACACATCACTCCCAATGTGACAAAATGGGCCGATTGAGACGTTGCGGCCAATATTGCAATCGCGATGGATGACACTTGTAGGATGAATCGTAGCGGATGGATGTTGCTTGACGTGGCCCATGACAAGAGCTATAAAAAGTTTACTAGAAATTATGCGTTGTATGAAGGATGTGGAGGGAACGAGGCTGCATTGGACTACAGCTAGGTGTCACCGAATATATAACTAATACCCCGGACTCTCTTACAGGTTATGAGAAAATGTGCAACAGCCTCATCACACGCTTCAGCCAGATATAGTGCTGCAAGATCTAGAATTGGAACCTTTTTCATCGGTAATAATTGCCAAGCTTAATTAGATGAACCTATACCATATTTCTTTTCTGCAAAAATTTCTGTATTGATAACATCGGAGACATTGTTGTTTTCTGTCAATGTAAATTCTCCGCTCATATTATGACGTACTATATCTTGGAAGTATTGCATATCGGAAAATTATTTTTTTTCCGATCTACCATGGCTTCAGGCGGTAAATAGATACGACTCTATAATGAGATGTGCCATATTTTCTGTATCAAAGTAAGAAAAGAATAGAAAATAAAGACAGTGAGCTACCTGTTTTGCATTGCCTTGGTGTATACCCGGTGAGCACAGCTGACGTACTGCGACTTTGATCGACTCTCGGTCGCTCATGTTTTCCAGCTACCAGGCCTTACTGAAGCCAAAGAAGCTGATGAGAATGAAACAATGCGGCGAGTCGTACACTACAAAGACAAGAAAATATAGCCCGAGCTGAGCTATACTCATCTTTCAGCCGTTTGGGCTGCATGTGTTATTGAGTGCTATTATGAAGCCTACACACAACTGAGCCGATGCACTTGGCTCTACTCGTATATACCTCTAAGCTTCCCCACCACTGCATCTTTTCTTCTTTTCTCTACACTGCCAATTTCAGATAGGTCGGTCCCTTCCGGAGTGAACTCTCATCTAGTGACCACTGCTGCAGAAGCATACAAGTTACGAACACGACGCCCCACCGATGATACTACAATGTCCACGAATGCAACGGGAAATGACCGAAAATACCTTGGCGAGCTAAGAGCCGGGGTAATAGGTCTTGGCAAGTTTGGAATGTTCCACGCGAGTAAATATGCCTCCATGCCCGATGCTACACTCGTTGCTGTAGTCGACACATCCGGTGAAGTAGCGAAGAAGGCTGCCGCGAAATTCAACTGCCTTGCTCTGACAGATTACAAAGATCTTCTCGGAAAAGTCGACATCGTATCTGTGACTACTCCAGCAACGGCGCATGTAAATGCCGCCATCTTTTGTCTCAGAAATGGGATCGACGTCTACCTCGAAAAACCTCTTTCTGCAAACCTTGCTGACGCTAGACGCATAATCGATGCAGCTGCAGACAATGGCCGAGTTCTACAAATCGGGCATCAAGAGCGGTATCTTACTTCTCATTTGTGGGCTGGAGCAATCGATATACCGACCTCGATCCAGTGTCGTCGCACGAGCACTGAAGACGGACGCTGCAATGACGTTCACGTCGCTTTGGATCTCATGGTCCACGATATAGACCTAGTTCTCCAATTAATACCAGGAACCATCAAGATTGTATTTGCTGCCGGTTCCAGAGATGCGATCTCCGCCATGGTCGAATTTGGGGGAGTTCCCGTCAATTTTTACGCAAGTCGAATAGCCGTGAAGCAAGAGCGTTGGACCAAAGTCGAGTATGGCGAAGGCAATCTGTTCCTCGACTTTCTAGCTGGACGCTTCACCGACTCCAGAAAATCACCGTCCAGAAGTCTCCATTGCGGTGCTGGCCATTCCGATGGTGGCGGCATCTTGAAAAATGATCCCCTCAAAGCAGCACTCGAAAGTTTTGTCACGAGTGTGCGGACGGGAATGACCCCGTTAGTATCCGCGCGTGACGGGTATCGTGCCCTCTCAATTGCCTTGGACATTATTACATCATCGTCTTCGGCTACACCATCGGATGCTCAAGAGCAGGAGACCAAAAAACATGTGGCCACCAACGCGATAGCAGCTCAGCCAACCGACAGCATCAGTTTATTCAACATCAATTTGGCTTCAGCTGACCATCGAGCAGATGCAGAACGCCGAATTCGCATGGTACTTCAGCATCTTCAGTACATAGATGGTCCAGAAGTCAAGGATCTGGAACGTGAACTCGCTGCGTACGCAGGCGCAAACTACTGTTTGACAGCATCCAGTGGTACTACGGCATTGATGATTGCGCTGCTCGGTGAGGATCTCACCGCCGACGATGCTGTATTTCTGCCTGCCAACACATATATGGCAACCTGCAATGCGGTAATATTAGCGGGCGCTACACCTGTCTTTACGGATGTTAGTCGTGAAACACGCAACATGTCTGCGCGCGAGCTACGGCGCGCGATTGACCGAGTACAGCGTCAAGGCAAGCTCACTCCTCGTGTGGTGCTCACAGTCGATTACTATGGTTTACCAGCACCCTACGGTGAGTTGTTACCTTTGGCAGACGAGTTCAGCATGACTCTCATCGCGGACGCCGCGCAATCTTTCGGTGGCTCACAAGGTGGCAAGAGAGTCGGAGCTTTGGCCCCTGTGACGGCTACTAGTTTTTTCCCGACAAAATCACTCGGCGCTTTTGGAGACGGCGGTGCGTTGTTCACCGATGACCCTGAGTTGTTTGAGAAGTGGAAGTCAATCAGATGGCATGGCACAGACAGTACCAAGGAGCAAAGCATCCGCGTAGGACTCAATGGGCGGCTTGGCTCTATTCAATGCGCGGTGCTCCTCAGCAAGTTGACAAACTTTGACAAAGAGGTCCAGCATCGAAAAGCAGTTGCGCTTCGCTACCGAGCACTTTTGAAAAACGTCGTTGGGCTACCATGCTCGCGTGCCGCTTGGAACGACCACGCATGGGGCTTGTTCACAATAACGCTCGAGAACAAGGCACAGCGAGATGACGTACAAGAAACGTTGCGCTCCTGCGGAATCCAGTCCAAAGTCTATCCAGCGCTTCCTCTGCACCGACAAAAAGCTTTCCAAAAATATTTACTCGATTGCCAGCGCCTGGAAAATACGGACTGGCTCGCGGAACGTGTGCTTAGCCTGCCGCTTCATCCTTTGTTGGAGCTGTGTGAAGTGGACAGAGTGAGTCAGGCTGTCTCACGCGCTATTGCGTCTGTGAAGAGCGAATGTACAGAGCGGCCAATGTAGCCGTACCTCTTCATAGATTTTTATAAGTAAGGCGCAGCTTGGAAATGGAGTCAATATTTAAATCCACACGTAATTGACCCTTTTCGTTGACAATTTTTGCCTAGTGTTGTATTTTCGCCATGATCTACAAATACAAAACGCTTATACCTACATGTCAGCGCCAGCCATAGGAACGGCTAAGGGCAGCGCCAATCTCTGCACTAGTCGAGACATGCGCACCGAGTATCGTGGAGTGCGTGACTAGTGCCAGAAATACTTGGCTACAAGGCTGCTTTGGATAGGGTCGTGTTTCTTTACTGATTCCTTTCAGTTGATAATCACCAGATGGATTTACAACATCATATTTTGCTCTACAAATTTCGCTGCTCTACTGATTACATACGTACCTACGTTTCCTGTGACAGTCGTTCGGGTTTGAGGCTGATTTCCGTTTAGGACTAGCGCAGCGCGACACGGGTTGTAACTTGTCGCACTTTCCGCATCAGGCCGATAAAGAACTCTTATCAGCACGTGATGCGGAACACTCCGCGCTAGGCTTGTGTAATGGCCCCGACAGATCTGGTTCTGGCTGGTCGCCCTCCATCCTGGGTGAGCTTCCCAGGTTCTGCACCCACGGCTGGCGTTTTGTTTCCCCCTCCATCAAGCATCTATTTTCTCTGCAGCAGCTCTTCAACTTGACAGCCTTTTCTATACGAGCTCTCTGATCTCCATGTAGATATTCACTGGCCTAGCTGTGCCCCCTCAAGCTGTGAGTACCATCTATTCTTGCTCGCGATCGCGCGACACACCCTCCTGAAGCTTGCGTTGTCGGCTGGTCGAAAAACGCAACGGACAGGCTTTTTGGGCTGCACCCAGCGCATTCACCCCTCGGGTGCCGGTGAATCGCGGTCGGATCTATGATGATTAATGCATGGGAACGTCGTGGCTGACTTTTTTTTCCGTGTCCTTTGTTTGCGGCTACAGCCCCCAGCATGAACAGCAACCAGAGCCACCACGTCCAGTCCGGCGGCGCGCCATACACCAGCGAAATGGAGGAACGACACCGCGTCATGCAGCAGCAGCACGACGATCTTATGAGACGGGACCAGGAGCGCGAGAGAGAGCGCGAGCGGGACCGCGAAGCCGCCGACCGATTCCAGTCCGCACACCAGAGCAGTGCCGGTTCGATTCCCATACACCAGCCCGTTGCGTCGCGCATTCCTGGCGCAATACACAGTCCTGGCGGTCTCCTGGCGAACCATAACGGCAGCACATCTGCTATGCCGATTGGCGGTCCCCCAGGCCCGATGCAAAACTATGGCGGCCCACCGCCACCGAATGACCACTCGCGTCCTCTCCAGCACGGCGGGCCAGGTGCGAGCGGTCAGCATCCAGGTTACGGATCGATGGCTCACGGACAGCCCGCCCAGGGTGGCCCGCCGCCGCCACCTGGCACCGGATCGGTCTTTGGTGGCCCTTTGCAACAGCAGCCACAGCCACCGCAAGACGCCCAGCGACCGGGCCAGCAAGGCGCGCCCATGGTCAATGTACCACCACCAGGTGGCTCTCAGATTCCAGGCGGCATCACGCAAGGCCAGCAACCCATTCTTAATGTAAGGATATCGAAACAAGAACAGCGCGAGTTGTCTTTGGCACGGCAAGCAGACTCACTGGCCTTTGTGGTCATGCGTGTCAAAACTTTTCGCGCGGTCGCTATTTTCTATCAATGTGAAGCGCTAACTGAATGTTACAGGATGCTTTGACGTACCTGGACCAGGTCAAAGTTCAATTCCATGATCAGCCCGATGTTTATAATCGCTTTCTCGACATTATGAAGGACTTCAAGTCTCAGGCGTGAGTGCAGACTTTTCTCTTTTGTTGCTGACGCAGCTAACGTGGTAGAATAGTATCGATACACCCGGCGTTATCAACCGAGTTTCCGAGCTGTTTGCAGGCCACCCCAATCTAATCCAAGGCTTCAACACATTTTTACCCCCGGGATACAGAATCGAGTGCGGCGCTGGTAACGAT
Organism: Beauveria varroae; assembly: GCA_030780425.1. Lineage (NCBI taxonomy): Eukaryota > Fungi > Ascomycota > Sordariomycetes > Hypocreales > Cordycipitaceae > Beauveria > Beauveria varroae. Next base: position 99,045 of record JAPFUP010000083.1, on the reverse strand, counting down.
CCCAATACAATCAGAGTCACCACACCCATGGGTACAACTATCCAGAGTATCGCTGGACGAGGTGGTCCTCCCGACAGCCATGGCCCTAGCCAGTCCATCTTCCCCGAGCGTGGTGGTCAATGGCCTCAGAGGTCACCCGAAGCCAACTACAGCGCGCCGGCTCAGAACGGCGGAAGCCTGTTCGTACAGGCAGCCGCCCAGAGCGGCGGATATGAGGTCGCAGGACACCGCGCTGGCTCTCAAGCTCCTGGGCCTGCTGGTCCGAATGCCGCTACTGGGCGTAGCACACCTGGCCCAGCCGGTCTTAATGGTGCTGCTGCAGCCCAAGCAGGTATGGAGCGACGCGGCCCCGTCGAGTTCAACCACGCTATCAGCTACGTCAACAAGATCAAGAACCGATTTCAGGATAAGCCAGAAATATATAAGCAGTTCTTGGAGATTCTGCAAACATACCAGCGGGAGCAAAAACCAATCCAGGATGTCTATGCGCAAGTTACTACATTGTTCAATGCTGCGCCTGACTTGCTGGAAGACTTCAAGCAGTTCCTCCCAGAGACTGCCGGACAAGCAAAAGCGGCTGCCGGCAGAGCCGAAGACGGTATGGCTGGCGGCGCTGGCCAGCAGCCTGGTGCCAGAGACGGACAAAAGATGCCTCCACTGGGAAGCTTCGCGCCCCCAGCTAGCGCTAGTAAGGATAAAAAACGCGCGAGAAACGACAAATCAGCTGCTGGAGGAGTTCCCTTACTCGCCGAGGTGACCTCCCAGCCTCGTCTGCAAGCTGCTGCTGTCAATGGCAAACGACCGAGATTGAGCCACGCTCGCGGCGCTGCGGATGGGTCGTCGATTGAGCCCACCTTGACGCCAGTTATGCCCGAGCCATACCCTCCTCGAACTTCCACTACAACTAGCATGGAAGAAATCGCCTTTTTTGAAAAGGTCAAGAAATATCTCAGCAACCGATCTTCCATGAACGAGTTCTTGAAGCTTTGCAATCTCTTCAGTCAAAACGTCATTGACAGAAACACACTGTTTCACAAGGGCGCAGTCTTTATCAACTCGAATCCCGACTTGATGGCTTTCTGGAAAGCGTTTGTGGGCTTTGATACCCAAGATGTCATGATCGATAATCGTCCTGCTGCTCCTACCGATAAAATTTCATTGAGCAACTGCCGAGGATACGGTCCAAGCTACAGACTCTTGCCTAAGAGGGAGCGCCTCAAGCCCTGCAGCGGCCGTGATGAGCTCTGCAACTCGGTTCTCAATGACCAGTGGGCTTCACACCCGACCTGGGCCAGTGAAGACTCCGGATTCGTCGCCCATCGTAAGAATTTGTTCGAAGAAGGTCTTCACCGCATTGAAGAAGAGCGCCACGACTACGATTTCTACATTGAGGCCAACCTCAAGTGTATCCAACTCCTGGAGCCAATCGCCCAGCAGATGCTGGCCATGACAGCGTCCGAAAGAGAGTCTTTCCACATGCCTGGTGCACTTGTCGGACAGAGTACATCTATTTTCAAGCGTATCTGTAAGAAAATCTATGGAGAGCGCGGAATTGACGTGGTCAACGACATGTACAGCCACCCTTTCGACGTTGTTCCCGTCTTGCTGGCCAGAATGAAGCAAAAGGATGAGGAGTGGCGCTTCTCGCAGCGAGAATGGGAGAAGGTGTGGCATGCGCAGACCGAGAACATGCATCTCAAGAGTCTTGATCACATGGGCATTTCGGTCAAGGCAACAGACAAACGCAATCTGACCGCGAAGCACTTGGTCGATGTCATTAAGACGAAGCATGAAGAGCAGCGCCGCGAGCGAGCACTCAAGGGCAAAGCTCCACGCCACCAATTCGCCTGGAACTTTTCTGACAAGGATGCCATTATGGATCTGCTCCGTCTGATGATGCTCTACAGCATGCACAATGGCCAGCACAGCACGCAGGAAAAAGAAAGGATTTTGGAGTTCTTCGAAATGTTCATCCCGGCCTTCTTCGACCTTCCTGACGAGGTGGTTCAGGAGCGAGTACCCAGGATGCAGCCCGACTCTGGCGAGGAGGAAATCGAAGACAATACACCCGCTGAGCTGACAAACGGCCGTAGCCGAAGGAACGGAAAGAAGGGGGATTTGCTTAGAGGGGTCCTCGATCCGGGCCGTATCGGCAGCAAACCCCGCAATCATAAGGAGGATAGCACATCGGGGAGCAAGGAGACCACGCCCGATGTTAACTCAACGAATGAGGAGGAAATGGCCGACGCGCCCGATGAGGCGCCGACTCCTGACATGTCCAACGAGCGCTGGATGCCCAGTGTGCCTAAGCCTGTGGTGACTGGTTCTGACAGCGGCCTGTTGGACGGCGACGGCGAGCTCAAGGCTGATGGGTTCTTTAGCCGGCCCTGGTACAACTTCTTCTGCAATCAGACGCTGTTTGTATTCTTCAGCATATTTCATCAACTATATGAGCGTCTTCAAGATATCAAGGGCAGCTCAGAGAGGGTCTCAAAAGAAATCGCGCGACTGAGCCGACCCAAACCTGCTGGGGACATTGGTTTTACCGACAACCACATGACTTTCTTCGATGCCAACGAAGCGCCTGAAGCTTTCTGGCCCAAAACCGTGGAGCTCATTGAGGAATACATTACCGGCGACGTTGACGAGAACCGTTTTCAGGATGTGATGAGGCACTACTACCTCCGCAATGGCTGGAAATTGTACACTATCCAGGATCTTCTCAAGACTTTATGCCGACTTGCTCTCACTTGCAGCAGCACTGACGTCAAGGAGAAGACGCCTGACCTCATCCAGCAATATCTCAACAGCCGGGACAAGGAGGAGACGAGCTACCAGACTGAGATTAGCGCCAGGAAGTTTGCAGAAAAGTGTGTCAAGGACGGCGATATTTTTGTCGTTTGCTGGGTAAGTAATTTAATTGCCGGTTGCAACGCAAGTGCTGACATGGGCTCTAGTTTCCCCAGAAATCAGAGGCTACTATTCGCTGGCTGCAGCGTGACGAGACGACCTTTTATATGGACGAGATGAAGCTTCGCGAGCGATGGCAATACTACATTTCATCCTTTATTCGCGTCGAGCCAACAGAAGGCATCCCCCGCTCGAGGCTACAAAAGACTGTGCTCACGAGGAACTTACCCTCGGGCGATGCCGAGTCTGATGGAGAGAGCATCCCCAAACCTCTAGCATATGACGAAAATCTGACCATCTCCATCTGCCTGACGAGCTCTAAGATGGTTTGGGCGCCGGGGACCTCGGAATATTTTATCTACGATAACACGCCCAAGACCAAGGAGCAGCGCGAGCGCCGCGAAAAATTCACAGCGGCCCTGAGCCGCCACCGCGAGGGCAAGCTCTTGGAGAAGATGGTGCACAAACCCCCGTGGACCAAGGATATGAGCCCGGAGGAGGTACAGGAGCAAAATAAGAATTTTGCCAAGTGGGTGAACGAGGGCATCGCGCCCCCGTACGCGGGGGAAGACATCGAGATGCAATAGCACTGCATGAATTAGGAAACTCTGCTGTCGCTAGAGGAAGTGTGGGGTGTTTTCTAGCAGGTTGTTTATGATTTTTATTTGCGTCTTTTCGCAGGGAAAGTTGGGACCGAGGTTGAGCCTTTTCTGCGTGTATTCTTCCTTGGATTTTCTTGTGTAAAGGTTGGAGGGTTCTTCGATTTGGTTGCTTATGGTTTCTCTCATCACGTCGTGCGTATGTGTTTATTGTGTGTTTTTTTTTAGTGAAAATTAAATCGGGAACCTGGCATTACATCTTAGTTGTACTCTGTGGCTCCGAGCTTTGTAAACCCAAAGAAATTTTCACGTGCTGATTCTGTCCCTAACCCAATCAAAGGCGTCACCTGTCCCCTTTTTGATTGGACATCGGAAGGGCGTTTGGTGTGTGATTGTGATGCTCACAGGGGAACATGTTGATATCACCAGGACAAGGTTGCTTTGGAAAGACGAGACCTATGGGTTCAATTTTTGTTCTTTATTAAATGTTTATAAAATGACCAGAGACTGCATTGGCACGTCCTGTTTGTATGCATAACTTTTCTTTTGCGCAGCATGACCAAAGGGGTCTTGCCCGGTAGAACGACATGTCTTCATTCAATCATTTACTTTTTTTCTTGTTTTCTCTCGGCAGCGAGTTTTACTGAAGGTTCTCAATGACCAGGGCAGAGGCGCCGCCGCCACCATTGCAGATGCCGACGCAGCCAATCTTGGCCTTCTTCTCCTTGAGGACAGAGGTGAGAGTGGTGAGGACGCGGGCGCCGGAGCAGCCCAGCGGGTGGCCGATGGCGACGGAGCCGCCGTAGACGTTGACCTTGTCGGCCGAGAGGTTGAGCTGCTTCAGGTTGGCGAGGGCGACGACGGAAAAGGCCTCGTTGATCTCGTAGTAGTCGACGTCCTTGTCGGTGAGGCCAGCGTGCTTGATGGCCTTGGGGATGGCGAGGGCGGGCGCGACGGTGAAGCGCTCGGGCTCGCGCTCGGCGTCGCCCCAGCCGAGGATCTTGGCAATCGGTGTAACGCCGAGCTCCTTGACCTTGGCCTCGGACATGAGGACGACGGCGGCGGCGCCGTCGTTGATGGGGGCGGCGTTGGGCGCGGTGATGGTGCCGTCCGACTTGAAGGCCGGGCGCATGGCCTTGAGCTTGTCCTCGTTGAGGTTCTTGACCTCGTCGTCCTTGTCGACAACAATGTTGGGCTTGCCGCGGCCGCCGGGGACCTCGACGGGGACAATCTCCTTGAAGAGGCCGGCGGCGGCGGCGGCCTGGGCCTTTTTGTACGAGTTGATGGCGTACTCGTCCTGGGCGGCGCGCGAGAGGTCATTGTCCGAGGCGCAGAGCTCGCCGCCGAGGCCCATGTGCTCCTTTCGGAAGGCGTCGGTCAGCCCGTCCTTGAGGACGCCGTCGACGAGCGTCTGGTCGCCGTACTTGGCGCCGTTGCGGAGGTTGGGCAGGTAGTGCGGGGTGTTGGACATGGATTCGGTGCCGCCGGCGACGACGACGGACGAGGTGCCGAGCATGATGTTTTGCGCGCCGAGGACAATGGCCTTGAGGGACGAGGCGCAGACCTTGTTAACGGTGGTGCAGATGGTCGACTGGGGCAGGCCGGCGCCGATGGCGCACTGGCGAGCAGGGCCCTGGCCGAGGCTGTTTGGTTGGGCACGGGTGTTAGTATTGATTATATGGTTGCGGTGGGAAGTAGTCCGTACCCAGCGGAGAGGACATTGCCAAAGTAGACCTCTTCGACCTCTTCGGGCTTGATACCGGCACGCTCGACGGCACCTGTGGTGGTGGTTAGCTTGCTGGGACGCGTTCAATGCTGTCGACGAGGGGCGCTGCTGTACCCTTGATGGCGACGGAGCCGAGCTGGGTGGCGCTCAAGCTGGAGAGGGAGCTGTTTGTCTCGTCAGTAACCGTTTTGCATGCTGTAGCAAGTGTGCCGTGGAGTTGAAAGATGTCGCGCGGCGGGGGAGGGGAGCTACGAACCCGAGGAACGAGCCGATGGGGGTTCGGGCGGCCGAGACGATGTAGACGGGAGGAAGGTTGGACATTGTGGCGGGGTTGTATCCTGCAGCTTGAAAGGGGTGTTTATGAAGAAACGAAGCTTTTTGGAAGAGAAGAAGAGGTCGCGAGGAAATGGTTCAAATAGTGAAAAAGGGGGAAAAGCCAGTCTCTGGAGGTGAGGCTACCAAATTTGTCTAAAACCGAGCAGGACCATGTATTTACCGACACTCGGGATTTCTCAACAAGCGGGTTCGAAGGAGGGGCAGTAAACGATTTTGGCGCCGTATTCGGAACACTGCCGGCTGATTGGCGTTATGATGTGGCATTTGGTGGGACAGCAATGAGCTATTTGTTTGTTTGGAACACCGTGAAAAATGCCCACGGCTTGTATAACGAAGATTGATAACGGGATACAAGTAACCTGTCACCTTTTTGCATGGCAATCGGCCATGGCCTCGTACATTCGTCGGCTGCTGCTATACTTGAATTGTCGGCCAGTGGGTGACTAAATGCGACCGCCGCTCTACTTACTCTGAATGAATTTTCTTTCATATATCTCATCTTTATGTTTTCCCTGCTTTTTCATTACTTGCTTGTTTTACCTCTTCTTTTTTATTCCTTTCACTTTTCTGCTCGTCTGTATCAGCTTCTGTTCTTTCGCTGTCCCTTACAGCTCGTAATCGGAGCGACTCGAAACCGATCGCCCTATGTTAATCTCAAGTCTCAAGTCTCTGAATTGCTGGCGCCAGTCCTATTTAGGAAAAGTATAAAGTACAGGCCTGCAGAGCGCTGAGACCCGCCCTGCCGCCCGTCATACTTAGCGAAGGTGGCGGTTGTGCAGTGGAGGTTCTCAATCCCGCCTGACCTGACGCGATAAGCTCGCTGCTATCTCCACGTGACGCTTCGCGACTGGCAGCAGAGCTCGAAAAAGTTGCCGTTGCGCGCCACGCCAGCTGGAGCTGCAAGCAAGGCCTGTACATTCATTTTGCAGCTGCCATTGACCCTGCAGTTGTATATATCCCAAACGCAAGATGGATGATCTATATGATGAGTGAGCATTTGGTCTGATCCTTACAAGCGAGACCTCTGCGCTGACCGCACCGCGACTAGGTTCGGCAACTTTATAGGCGAGGAAGTCGAGTCGGAGGCAGGCTCCGACGCGGGCGTCGATGCCGGCGATTATGTCTACGATGATGCTGCCGGCGATGTTGAGGATGACGACGAGCTCATGCAAGTGGATGGTAAGTTGCGCGCCACGATGCGCTCTTGATTTGCCCTTTGTCAAGCTAATAAGCAAATGTGAGCGCGTGCAGATGGCCCCTCCAACGCCGTGATCCTTCACGAAGATAAGCAGTACTATCCGACCGCCGAGCAGGTATATGGTCAAGATGTCGAGACCCGTGTCGAGGAGGAGGATGCGCAACCTCTCACCCAGCCCATCATCGCCCCGATTGAGACGAAAAAATTCACCATTGAGGAGGAGGATCTTCCGCCCGTCTACTATAGCCGCGAGTTTATGACGGACCTGATGAATTTTCCTGACCAAATACGAAACGTTGCGCTTGCTGGTCACTTGCACCACGGAAAAACGGCCTTCACCGACATGCTTGTCTTAGAGACACACGACATCCTCGAGAAGCTGGACAAGAGAGTAGGCCGAAAGCGCGACGAGGCGCTCCGATACACAGACATTCATATCCTCGAACGCGAACGCGGCGTCTCCCTCAAATCATCGCCTATGAGCTTCGTGCTGCCAAACTCCAAGGGCAAGTCGCATCTGATCAATATCATCGATACCCCAGGCCACGTCAACTTTGTCGACGAGATTGCTGCTGCTTGCCGACTAGTGGACGGTGTCTGTTTGGTCGTTGATGTGGTGGAGGGTGTGCAGGTGAACACGGAGCAAATCATCAAGCATGCCGTGCTGCAGGATCTGCCGCTAACGTTGATTGTCAACAAACTGGACCGACTCATCGTGGAGCTGAGACTGCCGCCCAAGGACGCTTACTTTAAACTCAAACACGTTATCGAGGAGGTCAACACTATAATCACAAATACCGTCCCAAACACATCGACAGCCATTCGCATTAGCCCCGAGAAGGGAAATGTTCTGTTTGCCTGCACGGATCTGGGATGGTGCTTTACGCTACAGTCGTTTGCCAAGATGTACGCGAATAGCTACAGCGACGTCGCTGCCGAAGACTTGGCCAAGCGCCTCTGGGGAGACGTTTACTTTAATCCCAAGAAGAGAACCTTTTCACGCAAACCACTCGAGGATAGAACCGCGAGATCATTCGTCCACTTTGTGCTGGAACCCATTTACAAAATCTTTACTCATTCCATCAGCGACAGCCCAGAGGATTTACGCCCCGTCCTAGAGTCTCTAGGGATTCAGTTGAAACCTGCACAGTACAAGGCAGATGCCAAGGTCATTCTAAAGCTTGTATGCGAGCGATTTTTTGGGCCCTCTACTAGCTTCGTCGACATGCTTGTGCAGCATGTACCTTCACCAGTCGAGTCGGCGCAGCGATTGCTGGAACGTCACTATACCGGACCACTGGATAGCAAGGTTGCCCGCTCTATGCTGGAGTGCAATCAAGACGGGCCTCTTGTCGTGCACATTACTAAACTTTTCAACAAACCCGATGCCAAGAGCTTCTACTCTTTTGGCAGAGTCTTGAGCGGAACGGCACGACCCGGCGTGCAAGTCAGGGTGCTGGGAGAGGGCTACTCGCTGGACGATGAGGAAGATATGACGACTACAACGATTGACCAGGTGTTTATTGGCGAGACGAGATATAACATTCCCACCGACGGCGTGCCAGCAGGTAATCTCGTGCTATTGGGCGGAGTCGACAACTCAATAGTCAAGACGGCCACGATTGTACCTCCCACGCTGGAGGACGATGAGGACGCGTATATTTTCAAGCCCATTAGCCACTTCACAGAATCAGTTCTCAAGGTCGCCGTTGAGCCCATCAACCCCTCGGAGCTGCCCAAGATGCTTGACGGTTTACGAAAGGTTCAAAAGTCGTACCCTCTGCTCAATACCAAGGTCGAGGAATCCGGCGAGCACATCATCATTGGTACCGGCGAGCTATACATGGACTGCGTCCTGCATGACTTGCGCCGTCTATACGCAGATATGGATATCAAAGTATCAGACCCCGTGACCAGGTTCTGCGAAACCGTCGTGGAAACGTCAGCCACCAAGTGCTACGCCATTACGCCAAATAAAAAGAACAAGATTACCATGGTGGCGGAGCAACTAGAAAAGGGCATTTCGGTCGACATTGAGACGGGCGCCGTCAAGATCCGCGACCCCATCAAGAAGACGGCCAAGTTTTTCGAGGAGAAGCACGGCTGGGACAAGCTCGCCGCGCGCAGCATCTGGGCGTTTGGCCCGGACGACGCCGGCCCCAACATCCTCCAAAACGATACGCTTCCGACCGAGGTCGACAAGAAGCTGCTCAACGCGGTGCGCGAGTCGATCCGGCAGGGCTTCAGCTGGGCCGCGCGCGAGGGCCCTCTCTGCGAGGAGCCGATCCGCAACACTAAATTCAAAATCACCGACGTGGTCCTCGCCAACGAGGCCATTTTCCGCGGCGGCGGCCAAATCATCCCCACGGCGCGCCGCGCCTGCTACTCGTCCTTTCTCATGGCCTCGCCGCGCCTCATGGAGCCCGTCTACGCCGTCTCCGTGACCGGCCCGGAAGACTCCTACATGGAGGTGTACAATGTGCTCGCGCGTCGCCGTGGCCACGTGCTCTCCGACGGGCCCGTCGCCGGCACGCCGTTGTACCGCGTCAACGGCTTGCTGCCCGTCGTGGACTCGTTTGGCTTCGAGACGGACCTGCGCATCAGGACGCAGGGTAGCAGCATGGTCAGCATGGTGTTTGACAGCTGGAGCGTCGTGCCCGGCGACCCGCTGGACAGGGAGCAGGTCGTGCCGCCACTGCAGCAGGCGTCGGCGCAGGCGACGGCGCGGGACTTTGTGCTCAAGACGAGGCGGCGCAAGGGGCTCAGCGAGGACGTGAGCGTCAAGACATTCCTGGAGCCGGAGTTCTACCAGAGCTTGATGGAGAGTGGCATGCTGGGCGAGCTGTAGAATGTGGAGGCTCTTGAGGAGTTGGATGCTGTATGATTTTGGTACAAAGATGGAATGGTTGATTTGTGGAAGATGTTTAGTTTAGGCCTCGGCGTACGGTCTCGGGAGTTGAAGTCTTTCCATAGCTACATTGCAACTTAATACAGGCAAAAAGTAAACTGAGAGGAACTTCTCGTCGTAACTATCGAGTATTGTAATAATTTGTGACTGCTGCAGTCTGCATAACTTGGCCCTTTTGGAGCGGCGTTGATATTTATATGCATGTATATGTACATGTGGCGTCTACGGCCGTGTGCGGCTGATGGAGGCTCGCTGTATTGTAGATTGCCTGGTAGCCGCCCGTGTGTCCATGGTGCCGTTTCCTCAGCATGGATTGTAATTATGCAGCGAGGGCCCTGAACGTGGGTGCCGGCAGATGATGCCCATTCATCGGGACACTTGACGCGGATCGCCGACTGAACATGTCCTTTGCGACTCATCTTCTTCCTTGAAGCCGGCCGATCCAGCCTTTGCAGCCGGTACGGAGGAAGAATACCCATCGGCATGCGCTCTCCTCTGTGTGGTTTTTTGCTCTTCATACCTCTCACCAAAATCTCAGTAGCACGTCTCGAGCATCTTGTCCAGCACGCCCCTGAGCGAGTCATTTTCCAGCGCCGCCGCCACACGCTCCTTGTCCGCGAGCTGCTTGTTCACCTGATCGTCCTGCACGTGCGAGCTCTCCTTGCAGCGCACGTCGACGCGGTAATTCGGCGGCAGCGCCTGCTCCAGCCGCACGCGCACCGCGAGCCCGAGGATCGTCGCGAGCGAACAGTGCGTAATCGTCGGCGTTATTTCGACAAACACGTCAATGAGCGTGTCGCTGATGTTGTTGTAGTTGTAGTCCGAGACGGCGGTGTGTGAAGCAGAGGGCGAAGGTGTTAGCCGAATGTCGGCGAGGTTGATGACGGAGAGCTGGCCGAGCGAGACGGGGTGTTCGGGGTCGGTAATGGTGGAGATGAGGTCTTAAATCACGACGACTAGGTCAGCTTGTGGGCCCAGGCAAGACGGGGAGGGAGGAACGGTTTACCGTAGATTTCTTGCTCATCAATCGGCTCGGGTGTGGCATCGTCAGAGAAGCCATCATCGGCGCCGCCGCTACCGCCGCGGGGCCAGGCAATGGCCGCGCCGTAGTCGTCGCCGCAGAACGGGGTCGACAGGTACGAGGGCCGCGCAAAGATAATGTCGGTGTACTTGGAGTCGGGCCCGCGGCGGGGGACAACCTTGTGCTTGCGCGTGGGCAGCTCCGAGGCGTTGAGGACCGTCGGATTGGCGTTGTCGAGGGCGGCGGGGGACATGTTTGTGCGATGGAGGGGTAGCAAAGTCGTCGTCTGTAAACCTCTTGTCGAAACGGAGTCGATTTGTGTTCTCTAACAATTCTGAGTCATTAATCTTGGCTATGGTGATGCGGTGCTTTTCTTGGTCGTCTGGTTACGATTATTCACAAATGTCGCTTCAGAGGCAAAGAGCAGAAACCGGTGATGCAATGCTAGTTAGGTTGCAAACCCAAGTACCGCACCCTTGGAGCCCCGCTATTTTGCGAACGCTGTAGCCAGTGGCAGCGTCATGATAGGTAATGCTCTTCTCCAGATCATGGGCAACCCGATACGTCCGAATACTGGCATCTTGGCCGTTGCCAGAATGTTGCGGCATGACTAGGATGCGAGTACAGCCGGCTCATCGCTTCATTTGGGGCACTACATCGCGACAGCCTGGCTGGCACTGATACGCAAGTCGGCGCCCTCACAAATTCCACTCCCCGGTTATTCAAGAGCGATCCCGGTCGCGAAACCCCGGCCATCTCTTCGCTTGCTTCTGGATTGGGAACGGCAACGTAACATGGATAATGCGGGCTTGTCATTTTAATCCGCACGCCCTGTTCGGTCTGTGCATCTTACCACACTCTTGATCTGCTGTATGGAGTAATATTGATTCGGCTCTCTACGGCAAATACTTTTTCTCTTTTCGAGTAAAATGGTGGCGTTGCTGCTGAGGTCGAGGCATGTCCACCTGTAAGCACAAAGGGCCCGCGCTCCCACAAGGCAGCAAGATTAAGATACGGCATGGCCGATAAGGTGTGTTGCGGTGACGCAAAGTCCAATGATAAAATGTGGAAAGCGGCATAATTAAGCAGGCAGAGACGAAAGATATTTGCTGCTCTGGTCAGATCGGATACCGGCCGCCGGGGCGAAACCTTGCTTGTTCCGCGCGGTAATAATAATGCAGTCTCGGTTTTTTTTGTTGTACTTTCATTTTGGCGCAATGACTAGTGAGCTCACAGCCCTGGGGCCTTGATTTGATATGGCCCCTGGCCACCAGACTGCCTCTCTGAGACAGTCGTCGCTTGGCTGAAAAGCCACCTTCTTTTTGTTCAGTACAATCATGAGACACGCAAATATGCATCCTTGCTGGCCCGACATCGAAAGCTGCGAGGATTTGTGCTGCTATGGCTCTGGCAAGGCTACATCTCCCCACTGTAGCGAGTTCGGAGTGTGATTGCAAAAACTCAGTACGGATTGACAGAACTACTCATTATCTCCCGATAGGAACCTTGCATCATGTGGGAATCTGCAGTCGGTAACCTGATCGTCATTACTCATCATGCAAGCAGCGTGACACGGCCTCTTCAGCAGCTTCCCCATGTGGCATGTGGTAGGGCGTGCTGCGTAGGCTGCGTTTCAGTTGATCGTCAGCAGCTCGCCCGCAAGTTGGCTTGCACCGTGTTCGATTAGTGTATATGATTTTGATACCGCTGGGAAAGACGATCAGCCACGCTGCTGTGCGGCATGCAACATGCAGCATCAACCATGGCGCAAACCTCGGCAGGCTGAATGTGAATGCAGGTAGCGCTCAGGTAATACATATTGGACTTGTACTCGACATGGCATGTGATGGAGGTGCAAGTACTGTCTTCTGCGCCACCAATCCATCTACTGGCCGCCTGTCGCCCAATTTAGACATCGAGAGGGGCAGGTGGCTTGCCATCTCAGAGTCTGCTGCTACGTGCGTTGCGAGTGTCTAAGCCGCAATGTTGGTAGCAAATTAGAGCTGCACATGTGGCAACTCTGTCTGAAACACACCTTGGCTAGTCTTCTGCCCAAATGCGATTGCTAGAGTTTGAATGGTCTTTCTTTCCATTTATTAGCCACTCAGGAGTCAGAGGTGACCAATTCCATTACGGTGATGTAGCCCCCGGGAGCCGAGCTTGTGAGTTAACTGTCATGGGGCTGGGCGGGGAGGCAGGGAGCCAGGCAGAGAACCGTGGAATCCGTAGGCAACATGAAAACTTTGTTGGATTCGACTGTCCTGGCTTCCTGGGTATCAGCCTTCTCATATCTGCCTCGGCTTACAGGGCAATTCGGGCTCTGGTCTCGAGTGGTGGTGGCGGGAAAATTGGGGATGACTGTGCAGTGATGGCAAGTTGAAACCGGTTGTCATGTCTGCCAACCAGCTCGTCACGGTCAAAAGCTCTGATATAAAAATTGCAAAGATAAAAAGGCCGAAGTCAAGCCATGGGTCTCCACAGAGCCTTCGCCGTTCTCTTCTGGGTGGGATCTTGTTTATGTTGCCCACTTGACCGCAAGTTAGCGGAAGACTGCATGGGCCATCCCATCCGATGTGCATGTGGAAGTGCATCGCAGTAACGCAGCATCTAGCACCTCAATTTCTTCAGATGGGTCATTCCGATCCGGTCCGGTGCGTGCTATGATTGCTCGTACGTAATAAAGACCTCTCTTCCTTGCCGCGTACAGGAGCGAAATTGATGTGAATTTATATAGCGCTAGAATCGGTACCTTGGTGTCAGAGTCACCGGCAAAGCTCAGTGTATATACCGATGCAATACCTCGTATTTCATTCTTATCGTCGCCTTTCGGTATTTCAATTAGTCTCGGATGTATTGTAGAAAGATTTTGGCTGAGTGCGTTAATTTGCGGCGTATAAGCGGGAATGTTGACTTCCACACGGAACTTTTTGCAGTGGCGTTTTGTTGATGCAGACTTGCAGCCTGCGGACGGCGATGGCTTGATTTGTACACCGAAGAACCAAGATATGTTCCAAGAACGTTGATGGTACAAGGTCTCGTATTTTACGAGCGAAAGCTGACAATAAATTCAAGACCGCGAAAGTCACGTTGTACTGGTGAGTGATTGGCGGGAACAACGGAGCAGTTGCAGGTCAGAGACAATTGACGGCTGCGGCCGCTAGAAACAACCAGCAACAGCCAAGTGACGTGGGGTTTGTACTGCGCTTGTGCTTCGGGTGCAACAGGCTTGTCTCATACAGTATGGCTTGGCAAACATCTCGAATTTGTTGCTGCAAGGTACGGGGTGGCTGCAGGTGACAGCAGGCTTGCCAGTTTTTGCGTGACCAGTGAGCCAGAAACACGGGTAGAGCTTGGATTGCAAGCCATGATGAATTCTCAGGGTTGCCAAGATCCGTATTGATATCAGAGTTGAAGCTGAAGAGAGTTGATCATCATATATGTATCGTTGTGCCGATGCCATGAGTATGGGACGCACAGGGCTTGCACACGAGCATTGACATCGCGACCAATTTTGTCGAGCTTGGGTATTGCCGGTTTTGAAGGAGCAGTGGCGAGCGTTAACGTTAGTGAGTAGTGGGTGTACTCGCCACGTACGTTGAGCTTTAGGTATTGGCACCCCGGACTTGGCGATGGTGGGCTGGCGCGCTGGCGCGCTGGCAAGCAAAGGCATGTCTGCGATCTGATCAAGTGCAAAGCTGGCTGATGGTCTTGGGCCGGAACCGTCCTTCTTGCAGCCAGGTTGCAAAGACAATGGACTTTTCGAAGAATATCGTCGGTAGGTGCCTAGGTCAGTCGCGATCGCAAGTGCACTAAAATGTGAGCCGAGTTCCTGATATATGGCGCGACGCAACAGGAGGGTTCATGGGACTTTTTTCTAATAAGTGCGTCATCGGGGCGGCAGCAGCGTCGTTGTTCCAGAACAGACTTCTGTAAGTTACATTTACCAAGCTAGTGGAGGCTTGGGGTGGACAGGTGCAGCAGCCACACGCCAACTCCAAGCAGCCACCAGGAACACGTCTCGACAGGCTGTGACGAGACACATTGGCGCTCGATTGCATAGCCTAGCTCTCTGATATATAATGCGGCAGACCAGAGGTAGATTGACGGATGAGTCGCTACAGTTATAGGTGCGGCGTTGTGCTACCTAATGATGAGCGCGCAGTTATTGACGGCCGTCTTGTTTGTGCTGGTTTTTAGCAGATGCTTCGAGTGTAGGAGCCGAGCGATCCGGGAGGGTAAGGTGGTACGTATTGAATAAGGTGTGAGTGATGTATGGAAGATCAGCATGGGTAGAAGGGGAGTGACGCGAAGCAGGATGTAGATTGCAGACGCAGCAGTTCGGTGCTTTATCTGCGAGGATGATGTTGTAATATGTACGTTGTGTTGAGTTGTGGCGTGGGCAGCTGGCAGCCAGGGCAGCTGCGAAGACCCTTTCATTGCATGGACATTTTCACGAGCGTTTGCCTCGCCAAGTGTCTATTCCGAACTTGGGTTGCTGACCAACATGCTAGCTACTGTCGACATGGGTCTGATGCCCTAGAGAGGAAGTCAAGGTTGACAAAGATTACTTGTTAATGATAGATTGACGCTCTGGACTACGAAAACTCGTATAGGGGATGACAGGGTGTCAATCATCGTCTCATTTTACCCTTGGCTATGCGTAATGCTGTCGCATGACGGCAATAAGACGGTGGCCCAGTCAAGCATGTTCTTTTTGCTGGCCAAATCTCTTCCCCGCATGCACCAGTCCCGCCCCGCCGCCTACGCGGGCAATGAACAGACGCCACAACTACGCTGCCGTCTGCGGCGTGCGAGTCGTCGATGCATGTGCGACTGCAACACAGCCATCCGTAGAAAAAAGAGATGGCATTGATGCGAGACCAAGGAAATCGGTCGAGTTTTCTGAAGATGGAAGGCTAATGCGGAGCAGAGAGAGAAAGACGTGTTGTGCATGTATGCTAGCCGTCGGCTGTTCTGCGCCATGCGCATGATGATCCCTGAAGCTTGAGAATAGGAATACCATTGATTGGAAGACGGGTAGCTGCAGATGTGGGCAGGTAGCAGAGGCTTGGAGAGACAACCAATTGGTAGATGCTGAATGAAGCTGATGTGCACATGATACGGTATAGGAAGCAAGCAACTGTCAAATTAGAGTATCAAGGTAGGGAGGTTGTCGATGGCTGCTCCACCAGCCTGACAGCATGGGCTTGGTGCTTGATCCATTCATCTCACCTGGCTGGGGGCTGACAGGACCGGCTCCATCAGCAGAGTGGTGCTCCATCCACTGTCGCAGCTGGACAAGCGCCAGTCATTTGATAGAGCGGCGATTCGTCGCAAAGGGTGTGAATTAAATCCGACAGTTGTCGACTCAATTGTTGGTGAACTGGTCGCAGCGGCATTTGGCATTCGTGACGTGTGCCACTCGGATCAAATGTGTTGGTTCAGTGCTTCGAATGCGCAAAGACGGTCCGGCGCCTCCGGCTGCCGCCACAAGACCGATTCTATTCAGGTAGCTAGACAGCAGAGAGGTAACTACAGCCTGCACTGTACGCTATGTGCAGTCGGCTTTGCAGCATTAATCCCGAGTCGTCTTGGCTGGTGGGCACAGACAAAACCGAGTGGAGGGCGGGGCTGCGTTTGTCACGATGTCCATGGTCGTTGATGTTGGACGTACTGGAAAACGGGCAGAGCCGCGCATGAAAGTGAGATGAAGATTAATGAAAGGGACAATGACCAACTCGGAGCTACCAATAATAAGTCCTAGGCTATCTTTCATTATTACCCCGAGCCGCTAATGTTATCATCAAACGACTCAGGACTCGGGACTGACACTGGCAGACTGCAGTGACCATGCTCCGTCATCAGGTTACAGCGCTCGTCTAATCAGGCTAGCAGGCCCTAACTCGAGCTAATCTGGAGCTCCCATTTGCCTGGTCTGCTGGTGTTGGTGGCTTTCACAGGTCTCGACCCCCTGTCGCTCCCCCTCAAACCTTTTAAACCCGCCTAACCCAGCCCAGACAAGCTCACCTCTTTTGCCCTCAAAGTGCAGCGCCACGCATGCAATTCCGCCCGCACGCCCGCAAGCCAAAACGCCTGCGCTTCCTGTGGGCGTAGTTGGCCCTGTCGCACCAGCAAACTCGCAGCCCTGCCCGCCAGCTCCAAGCCTCGTACTTGCATTAGGCACCGTTGATGAACAGGTTGGCCACTGGCTCGCTGCATTAATGCTTCGCTGACCAGTGACCAGTCATTAAAACCCAGCAGCGTAGCATATGCACACACGCCCTCCAAACTACATACCCCTTCATGTACTTTACCGCGACTTTTAAATGGATTCTTTTTCTTCATCTCCGCCCATCATATGTGGCCCACTGCTGCTGATACCTCCAGACAATTGACTCTCACTCACTGAGTCCCGCCTGCAGTGGACCTGCCATCACCGCTATTGCACTTCCATTACAGGCAGTGCCCACTGAAAAAAGTGCCTATTGCCCTTCCATTACGGGCAGTGCCCACTGGGGGCAAAAAAAAAAAAGAAAAGTACCTTTCACCTCCTGTCCCACCTAACACCCGCACGCCGCCGCCGCCGCCATCATCATCCCATCCCATCTTATCCTCCATTACCCATCCGTCTATCAAGCCAGCGATTCATCCATCCACACCATCCCACTGGCATTTCGTCCGTTTTTATCATTTTCCTGGGGCGTGGTAGCCTGTTGTAATACTCTACATCTCTCTTGGCTACCCGACTGACGCTGGCTCTTGCGCCTCTCCTCCCTCCTCCGCCATTCTTCACACCCCGACACTGATCGGCCGGCGCTTGTCGCACCTCTTTTTCCTCTTTTTTTCTTTTTGTTTTGCCATCTTTTTCCTATTTTATTTTTTCTGCGCTCTTCGCTGCCGCCACACGAGCCACACGAACCGATACACTACCTAATTATAAGTTATAACGTTAGGCACCCCACGAAGGCGCATGTACCTTCTCTTGCCTGCCTTCCTACCCACTGGTACTTTTGCGTCCCGCCGACTCACGACTCAGCTACAACTTCTTCCTACCACCAACTGTTTGTCTCTTGTCGCATTTTTTTGCTACCTCGTGCCTCTTTGCCTTCTTCCTCTTTTCACATTTTAACCGTTCCGCGACCGTCTCTGCGACTTCCCAGGCCTTCGATCCCGTCTCGTGCTCGCTCCATTGACATACTTGCGCCACATCGATTAACCTCGCCTGCTACGCTGCCACCCCCACTGGCTCGATCTATGGCCTTTGCCGTTTGCTCGCAGTTCCCCTTTGCGCCCCCCTCAATTGCCGCCGTCTATGCCGGTCGAATGGTTTCGAATTTCGTCCAAATCTTTTCATAATCAAAGGCTGCTTCTCTCTCGCCGAAATGTCGTCCTTTACATTTGCTCCCAGCCAGTACCCTCCCCAGAATCAACAGCGCGAGATGCAAAAAAGTATGTCTCGACTCGGCGCAAACATGCTCTCTTCTATCGCACCTACCTAACCATGACCCTGCTAGACTATGTCTTCGTTGACGAACATAACCGCCACAAGCGCCTCAAAGGTAAGTCTAAGAATTCTGGATGGTCGCGGCCAACTCCGCCCGCCTACATGGCCTCCGCTAACCTGCTGATCATTAGTGATGCGAGCTTGCGAAGGATGCCGACGACGAAAGATCAAGTGTGATGCTGCTACCACAAATTCATGGCCATGCTCCGCATGTGTACGATTGAAACTTCACTGCGTGCGACCAAACGGCTTCGACAGCGCTGGCGATCCAACTACATACGAGGCTTTCATTACCCCAGATCAATTTCACCACATGTCTATGCAGGTCCCTCCGCAGCTTCATCAAAGAGCCCCAGACATGTATCCTCAAATGTCCGGCTATGCTGAAAATCCTGCCAGCTTCTATACCATTCCTTACGACCCTTCCCAGGCCCAGCATGACATCAACTATACCACTGTCCCACCTTCCGTCATGCTCGACCCTAACTCGTACGCGCCGCAAAACAATTTCCCGGCGTCCTCGCTCAACCCGCCTGATCACCCTGGCGCCTCTCCCGAGTCTTATACTACCGAATCTTATCAGCAGCAAGACTTGGCTGATCTTCTTGGAACCCTCAAGCTCAATGAGCTCGGCACCGGTATGATTGCGCGCTCACCTGTCCTTCCCATATTCTATCAACTCATGCAAAATCTAGCTCCATACCTACGGAATAAGGCTTCTTTCCGCCGCGGCGATGAACCGGTCGTCGAGGACGATGAAGACTATGGCGGTCTTCCCCCCATTCTCTCTGGCTCCGGCTCAAAAATCCGCATCCCTCCAGAGCTCATGCCAGACGAGGAAACCGCGCTACACTATCTCGAACTCTACTTTACCCATGTCCACCCATACGTGCCCGTACTGTACAAGCCGCACATCTATCACCAATGGCACCATGCCCGCGAAACCATTTCGCCCCTTATTCTCGAGGCCATCTTCGCCATCGGTGGCCGACTTGCCGAGGAGCCCGCCATGGGCCAGCAGTGGCTTGGTCTCGCCTCTCGACATGCGGATGCTTTCATGGACACGCCACGGCTAAGCACGCTTCAGGCTCTTCTCATGATACTCAAGGCCCGCGAAGGTGCCCCTAAACGTGGCTATTTCTTCCGTTCTTGGATGACTGTGGTGCAATGCGTCCAGATGGCCAAGGATCTCGGTCTTGATGAACATTATGAGGACCACGAGGATGGCATCGATTGCGAGCATAACCCTACCGATTGCCATTTACGCACCCGGATATGGTTGACAGTCTTCGCATGCGAAGTCATGGTGGGAACGCCTCAAGGCCGCCACGATCTCGCTGTCAATATGGATACTGTTGACTTTACCATCCCAAAGCGCATGCCTAATGCTGACGAATCGGAGTATCAAGTCTCGAGAAATTTTGTCTACTTTGTCCGCATTGTTCGCAACATTCGGACCATGAGCAGCACGTACGCCAGGCTCCGCAAGCGCAAGGATTGGGGAATCGACCCCGAGTTCCAAGAGCTCGATAAGACGATTACTTCCTATGTCAGCGACCTTCCAGCCGACCTAGCCATTTCCTTTCCAGCAGATAACTCACCGCCGTGGTTGCCCAACAGCTTTATCGGCAACCTGCACAGCTATCATTACCTTGTCATCATCCTCTATGTCCGGCCTCAGCTCAACTTCCTCGACCCTAATGTCAATCGTGTTGCGTGGAAGCAACACATGCTGCAGAGTTATAGTGCTGCCAAGGCTATTTGCAGACTGCAAGAAGCCATAATCAGCAACTTTGGGCTGTCTGGTCTCCAGTGCATGCAGCGTGGCTTCTCCTTTACCGTCTATGCCGGCTTGTCCTGTATAGTCATTCATCTAGTATGTACCCTCACTATCACTACGCCGACATGTTTCTAACTCTACAGGTTGCCATTGTTTCCCCGGACCCGGATCTCAACTCGGATGCAAGGGAGTTCTTCACTCGGCATATGCGCATCATGGAACAAGTGATGGAAGTGTGGCCCATGCCCGAGCTGCAAACACAGATTGACACTGTCCGTGAGGCCTTTTCTGCGGATACGCGCAGGGCTTTTGTACTGAAGCCATCATTCCCCTATGGTAGCCCGCACCCATCCAACAAATCGAGCCCCCCACACATGCCCAGCGGTGCGTACCAAGGTAATGGTGGTCGCAGTGGCTCTTTGGATCAACACTTGGACGCGCACAGCAGCATGCGCTACATCAACAATCCAATCACACCGCCAATTTCAACCGGGCCCATGGGCAGCAAGAACGAATCGCCTGCTATTCAGGCTCTTGAGCTAATCCCGCAAGTTGGGACATCAGTGGCCACCATGCCGCCTAATATGGGACTCGCTGACCAAGTTGCATGGAACCCGTCGCGCATTTTTGAGTATGTTCCATTATGACTTCAGACGATACGATTATGAGCTAACAATATTTACAGGCAATGGAATAATACATTTGCTGTAGAGCCGCCGCAAACCAACAACAATACTGCGATTGGCCTGTCACCTGGTGAATCAGACGTCACAGGGATGTCTGATGCGCATACTGCCACCTCTGGCATGGCTGCAAGCGCCCAAAATACCTCACCTCCCCCTTTTGTGCCCAATATGGCCAGCTTCATCACTCCCGCCATGTGGCAAGAGTCTGTCGCTAGCGTGTACGAGGGTGGTCTCAAGCGTTCCTGGGACCACCAATAACACAGCTGATTCGACAGGCTCACATTGGTTATTGCTTTGATTTGAATAATGATCTTGACGATTTCTCTTTGTCATCTACGCAGAGTACCCCAGTCAAACGGATGCTCATTGTATTATTATCTATTAGGGCCTTTTTTTCTTTGTTTTTCTGGCTGCACTTGCTACCATGATTTGCTGAATTTGACGAATGGTCAAATACGAGCAAAGCGAAGAACTTCCTTGAATAGCGTCGTATTTCTGTTGTTCTTTTTCCATTTATTTACATGGATAGATGTAGCTAAAATATGTGGCTGGTCGGTGGAGCACGAACGATGCATGTGGGATGCCGTTGCAGGGGCATGACGAAGAAATATGATGGACCACGATGATTTCATGATGGGGGGGAATACAAAGGCGTTGTGGATCTTGCTTATCGTAAATAAGAAAATAGGTAGCTTCCTGGATATACAATTTTGATTTGCTCAAATACGACAGAGGGACTGCCCAAAGCACGATGGCCGCAGGGGCCTTGCTAATATGGCCTATATATAGGGCGCTCTTATCCTCATGGTACCAGGCTACAAATCACGGCAGAAGTGTCCACCTTCGTCCCATCTCGAAGAGCAAGATGAAGCGTGTAGTTCTCACAAGGCCTATGTGAGTGTTCATCTTGGGCTAGCTCAGTTGTTCGGTGAAGCAGATGCGACGGCCAGATCAGCGACACCGCGCACTCGACGATGTAATACCCGGGGTATTCGCTATATACGCAAGGTTCATGATGGACTTGCCTATTGCGTGCTTTGTGTGCTAACAAGTTGCCAACTACCGAGAACCCCAGTTTGCTGAGAAGCACGTCTGTGCGATGGTGAGGGATAGACGAGCAAGCAAGGTATGCGGAGCTGCTCCATAGACATGAAAGATGGAAAATTTTGTTCCACCATCGTCATAGGGCAGTGTGGCTCATCTTTCCCTTTTTTTCTTTTTTTTTTCTTTCTTCTTTTTGGCCGTTCTTGTTCCACTTCATCTATCTCAACTGCGTGGGAGATGGCAGATGACAGATGGAAGTGGGCATCATGAGTAAAAGAGCACATGGTGGATTGAGATTTGTTGATATCCTTGCCGCAAAAAGAAAAAAAAAAGAGAGGCAAGAAAGACTTGATATCAAACGATATATATATATACATATTAGCTCAATATTGCAACTTTTATTATACATACAGTGTTTGACTACAGGGTTCGAGAAGGGGCCAAGATCAAGGCCCTCCCCGGCATCGGCGGACTTGGGGGGGAATGGGTGGCGCTGGGGGGGGGATAAGCCTGCAGCAAATCTTCGTCACGTTGTAGCAAGTGATGCGTAATTTTTGGCGGGTGCTTGTTCCAAGGTGTGAGGGGGATGGGGACCATCTACCTCGTATGGTTAGGGAAGTGGTGGCTTGGAATGGTTGGTCATGGAGACTGGGGAGCGAGATCTTTGAGTTAAGCATGGGAGGGGTGCGCTGGAGGCTGCTCAGTGTTGCCATACAGGGCCGGCTTTTATACGCTGCCAACAGTTGGCCTCGTTATATGAAAACTTTGAGTAAGAAGAGGATTGGTGGTTATCGAGCTGTAACTGCGTTGGGTCAGCTTGCTTCGTGCCAGCCCATCGCATCTAGTAACCAAGGTCAGTCACTATTGAAGCACAAACTGTGTACTTGACGGTAATTTGGATACAATTCATCCTGAATTGCCTCAATCATCTCATGTATACGATAATGTTACAACGCCAACTCAGACACCTGCTTCCTCCACCCCCTTCTTCCCCTCGGGGCCTTCACGACGCCGCACCGCCCGCCTCACCACTCCTCTTTGCAATCTTCTCCTTGATCACATCCCATATCCACGGCTCCACCAGTCTCCTACCCCCCTTTCTGACCATTTTCTCCTTGGCCGCGCCGCCGACCTCTGGCACATGAAACTGGCTCACCGCGGGCAGCTCATACCACCGGCGGCCGCGATTCTCCGCCTCGGCGTCGCGCGCGTAATTCACCAGCCCGAACCGCCGCCTGACGGGACGCAGGTCCCCCGCGCACAGCGTGCTGTACCGGGGCTTGCCAATGGCGCTCATGGTGGTGGCGGTGAGGCGCGCGCTCGGCGGGAGAGCGGCGCGGACGAAGCGCTCGAGGGCGGCGCGCGAGGTGCGCGCGGAGACGGGGAGGTGGATGTGGAGGTGCGTGACAAAGGGGGCGGTGGTGTAGGCGACGAAGAAGAAGGGTATGACGCCGCACAGCGCGACTAGAAGGGGGGGATAGACTTGTGAGCCAGGTTGTGATTTTTCACGAAGAGGGAAGGGAAGGGGGGTGGGGAGGAGGCTTACTCTTGACGGTTTCGGAAACGGGCTTGTCGGCGGAAATGTAGCTCGGAACGGCGACGAAGCAGAAAAAGGCGCCAATGAAGAGCGTAGTCACTTTGAGCATGGCCAGAAAGGTGGTTCGTCCAGTGCCGGCGTGGTAGATGAGCAGCCGCTCGGGTATCTCTGCACAAGCGAGAAAACAACCCCCCGTTAGCGCGCGCGTCTTGCCAAGACCAATTTAATTCTATATTTTCCCAACCAATGCATACATACCATACGTTGCTTTTGATTTGGCGGCGGCCAACGTCGCATCGGCTTGTCGCTTGGAGACGACCTCGGCCATCTTGGCCGGCGCCTTGGTCGAGTACAAGCAAAGAATGACGGCGGCGCCTGGGTGGCGCCTGGGCCGGAGGAGCTGGGCGCATGACGTCGCGGAGAGCCAGAGGACGTTGGGATGCTGCCGAGACAGGCGGGAGAGCAGCCGGGGGGCGGCGGCGGTGAAGGCGCGCATCGTCGGAGGTGTGGTGCGCGATGCTGTAATGTACGTGTTTATGGAGGTTTGGACGTGTGTCGTTGATTTTGGGTGGAGCATTTTGAAGCTGGCGCTGCTATTCTTAGGCTGCCCAGATTGCGCCTTGAGATTTGATGTATGACAGAGCACGGACAGTCTTCTATTTTGATCTAGCTTCGTGTAATTCATCATCATTCATTCCATCGTTAGACCACATTCTTGGTGAGCCATTCCCTCCACTCATTCTCGCCCCACGAAGAGCCAATATCCTGCACCACACCATCAAAGACACCAGTCGGCGTAACATGCACGCCAATCAGCCTATTCATCTTGGTGACAAGCTTCAAAACATTCGTCACCCCGTTCCCAACATTCAGCCTATCCTCGCTCTCGGCCTTTTCCGGAATCGCGAGCAGCTCATACACCTTGTGCTCATCGACGCCCACGCCGCCCGCAATCACGGCCAGCCGCTTATACGTTGCGTTCCTCGTCTCCTTGACCACGTTGACGTCGAAGAAGGACTTTTGCGCGTCAAATAGCGCAGCGGAAAAGTCCCAAAACTTGGCGGGGTCGAGGCGCAGGACGGCGAGCGCGGCCTCGTGCAGCAGCGTCGACGACGGGTGCCACGGCTGGACCTGCTGCCGGAAGACGATGGCGAGGTTGGCGGCCCATGCGGGGTTGGCCTGGACGAGCGGTGTGACGACGGTGCGCAGCGCGCGGAAGAGCTTGCCGGAAAAGGGGCAGCAGTAGTCGAGGTACAGCTCGAGCGTGTGCGTGGTGGGCGGGACGGAAGAGGGGGAGATGGAGGCGGAGGAGGAGGGCGGGGCGAAGAGGAGTTTGTGGCCGGCGAATTTGGGAGGGAGCGCCATTGTGGTCAAATTGAGCTGGTTGTAGATGACTTGAATTGAAGAAGAATGGCTCTCAGAGACAGAGGAGATGGAATGGATGCAAGTTCAAGAGTAGGAATGTGAAGGCGGATGCGAATTGTAGATGGGCAATGGCGTCATGGTGAGGTGCTTCGAGGCCTTTTTTGCCACCAACCAGCGAGCGAGGGTGCGGCCTACAGCGGGGTTTTCGGAAGGTGATCCGTTTGAGGCACGCTTTTAGCTCGAGATGCGCGTCTTAAGAATCAAGGTAGCTATACAGAGATGATCTAACCACAATCTCCTCGCCCTTTTTTTTTTTTTTTTCGAATTGTTGCCAGTTCGTTTTGTCGGCTCACAAGTCTCTGTTCCACCGTCTTACAAAGCTGTGGGCGGATGCTGCCGTCGGGAAACTATCAAATTGGTCGTAGAATGGTGGTCAGCGCAATCATGGTTGACTTGGCAATATTGGCACAATCTCCAATATTGCAGAGCTGAGACGCACTTTAAAAGACACCAATGCACTGTCATCAAGGAGTCCAAAATAATAAATAAAAGTGTCGGCTTATTTTGCTGGTCTGCGGGCGTTTGTGTGCCGGCGTGGCGTTGCCCGGCTCTCAAGCTAATAATATCTCTACTTGCAAAATTTAAGCTTAATCCGGCGGCATACATAATAGATACCTAGGTACTACGCTTCATCAACACCAACAGCACACTCGCGATACTGCTCGGCATAGCCAATCACACTTGCACCATCGCCGCCTTGTTGTCCGTGGCCGACATGACATTGCATCAGCCCTAATCCATCCCATATCTCGCCATCTCTCTTCTCCCCCGTAGGTTCAGACGAAATGTCAGCCAACATGATCCCCTACCACAACCTTCCCCCCCTCCCGCCCCCCAAAGTTCGTGTCACTAGTGTCGGGACAGAACGGCGCTGAACCAATCTCTCCACAGTGGCGCAGCCTTGGCATCCATCCATAGAGGTTGCCAGTTGCCCGTCCCAAATCCGCCAAAAACCTTCTCATTCAGCCATTCTTCTTCTTCTTTTCCTCTCCCAGAACAGCTCACAAACTGAATCAGACGACTACGGATCCTTTCTCGGGTCGTTTTCCAATCGATTCTCTCCTTGGGCAAAGATTCTTGCACGAGGATATTCAAAACCAACGTAAAAGAAGAAACAGGAAAAAAAAAATGATTTGTCTTTCCAAGGCAGACGAGCATTCGCTCCGTCACCTGTCGTTTAACCAGAGCCCGCCCGCCTTGTCGGCCAGTCAGACCACCTGCGAGGACCTCAACGGCATCAGCAATTTGCGGGAGCACGTGGCCGCCGACCAGGACGACGGCGGCGGCGGCAACGCGGGCCTCTTGGGCGCCGACGCGCAGGACGAACGGCTTCGGCATGTCGTGCGGGATCCGGAGCCGCTGTCCAAGGCGGAAGAAGCAGGACGATGGATGAACGGTATGTTTTTTTTTTTTTTCTTTCAAACAATTGCATTGCGGTTTCAACAAGAATTCAGACAAGACAGAAAAGTAGAAGAAGAAGAACAAGATAAAGCAGAGCCCCGCTAACTTGCTCACTGTAGGACCATCCCTAGCTTCGCACACGGCGGCCCCCGGCGGTGATGGCCAATGCCCCCGTGCTCCAGCCTCTCCCTCTCAGCGTCTCTCCAACGTCTGGGGGTGGGTAGCCTGGATCCTTTCCGTTCTTGTTGCTTCCTCTGTACTCTCGTCCTTTCGGGCCCGTTCCACCGCCGCCAGGCCCTCGGCCGCCGCCGCCGCCGCCGCCGCCGCCGCCGCCGCCATCCCGGCGTCTCTCGACGTCTCCCCGGCTGCTCTCCTGCTCAATGACACCACCACCGCTGCCTCCTCGCCGCTTCGCAAGCGCTCAACTTGCGCGTCCGGCGGCGTCGCCTCCGCCGATTACAACCTTCCCCTTCACGTCGGCGCGCTCTTCATCATCCTCTTCGTCTCCTTTACCGGCTGCGCGTTTCCGCTTCTCGCCGCCAAGTTCCCCGCGCTGCGCATTCCCGCGCGCTTCTTCTTCGTCGTGCGTCACTTTGGCACCGGCGTGCTCATTGCCACTGCCTTTGTCCACCTTTTGCCCACTGCCTTTGTCTCCCTCAACAACCCCTGCCTGTCGAGCTTCTGGACCCAGGACTACCAGGCCATGCCGGGCGCCATTTCGCTCGCCGCCGTCTTCCTCGTCACCGTCATCGAAATGGTGTTTCACCCGTCCCGTCAGATTCCTCCCGAGGATCTCGTCGCTGCGCACAATGGCAGCGGTGCTGGTGGTGGTGGTCATCAGGGCTGCATGGCCAAGCCGACCTTTGTGGTTGACGAGTCCGGCGCGGCGCAGCAGCCGATCCGGGACATGGGCCCCATCAACGGACGGCAGTCGAGCGTCGGTCAGGAGCTAACACAGCTTGGCAGGGCCTTGTCGACACCGATTGAGGGCCAGGCCAAGAAGGATGCGGCCGCCACCAAGAATGAAGCGGTGCTCTCGTCGGACGAGGAGTCGTTTCGCCCGCCGAAGCTCTCCGCGACGCAGGTGGAGCGCCGGGACCGTCTCCAGTGCATTCTCTTGGAATTGGGTATCCTGTTTCACAGCGTCTTCATCGGCATGGCTCTGAGCGTCTCTGTCGGAAATGAATTCATCGTTTTGCTGATTGCAATTACATTCCATCGTAAGTAGACCTTAGAATCTTTATAGGTCTCCTTTGGCTAACTCGGCACTAGAAACCTTTGAGGGATTGGCTCTGGGTTCTCGCATCGCCGCTGTCAAGTGGGAAAAGAAGACAATTCAGCCGTGGCTCATGGCTCTTGCCTATGGTTGCACGTATGTAACCCTCTTGCTCTGATGCCGCGTTGGCGGAAGCTAACACTTTTCTTACTCCCAGAACGCCTCTTGGCCAGGCCATTGGGCTCGCTACGCATACGCTTTACAGCCCCGACTCCGAGGTCGGCCTCATCCTTGTCGGCGTCATGAATGCCATCTCCGCTGGTCTGCTCACGTTTGCGTCCCTGGTCGAGCTTCTCTCGGAAGACTTTCTCAGCGACGCCAGCTGGCGCTACCTGCGCGGCAAGCAGCGTATCGGTGCTTGCCTGCTGGTGTTTCTGGGCGCTTTCGGCATGAGTCTTGTCGGCGCGTGGGCGTAATTTCTCGGCATTTTTTCTTTGTTGTCCTAAGCATCTATTAGATTGGGTGGCAAACTGAAATGGTGTGATTAGCCATTGGCGAGCTGGGCCTTGACGATTCCAACCGCGTCTTGAGCCGCATGGTATGCTTTCTTTTTCAGCCTTTGGGCTAGTTTTGAAAAGATACCGAGTACAGAGGATTCAACATCCGGATACAAAATCGTTTACATTCTTGTCCATTCTGGTCAATCTTCGACCAAGATATCATTCAATTAGATACTTTCAGGTACAAGGGCGTCATGCTCTGATCACTGTTAGATTTTGCATAACTACGCCTTCACTTGGTACAATCCAAATTTCTTCCGCATTGTGACTCAACAATGTACATGTTTAATTTGTGTTTGTTTACATTGCGGCACTATGATACAGTATTCTTGGTGACCACGCCACGCGCAAATTCTCCAAATGTGAGATGCTGCTCGATATCCACCTCCTCACCCAAGTTGGGCTGCGTAAACACGGCCAACGTGTTGCGCGCGATGCGGCCATTACTGACACTCGCCCCGACGCCGCGCACAAAGTGCGGCACGGCCTTGAACCTGCCGGCCGTGATGCGCTCGAGCGCCTCGCCCGTCTGAAAGGCGATGCAGTCGCGCGGAATCTTGACCTGAAACGTCTCGCCGGTGCGCGACTTGATGTACAAGCCGGCGCTGGGATCCGGCGACGCAGGCAGCTCGGCCAGCGTGGGCAGGCACGCGCCCGCGACGCCGACGGCGGGGGGGACGCTGGCGTCGGTCTCCTTTTCGTCGACGAACATGGCCGACGTCAGGCCCGTCAGGCAGCCGTGGTCCAGGTGTGTGGCGCACCAGTCGTCCTCGTCGCCGTCGGCGGCAGCAGCAGCGGCGGCATGCTCCTTGCCTTGGGGGTAGTAGTGGAGGAGGCGCGCCTTGGTGGTGTTGGAGGTGCTGACGACGTGCTCGAGGTAGCCTTTGGGGTAGCCATGGATTTCCTTTTCGGCGAAGCGGTCGCAGGCACGAGCGACGAGGACCGCGACGTCAATAATGAGACTGCAGAGATCTGTCACGGCGGGTTTAAAGCCGGGGAGCACATTATCGGCGGGCCATCGGTTGGGGGATAGGTACTCGGGAAATGTCTCCTCGGAGAACTCGGCGGTGGGCTTGGCGCAGTCGAGAGAGGCGTCGACGTAAAACGCGCAGTTGGCATAGTAGGATCCCTTGAAAGTATCGGCCTTGCCGTTTTTGAGAGTTTCCTTGCCCAGGGACCAGCCGGTGAGGTACTTGGCATGGGCGTTTTCAAGCTTTTCTAAGGTTGGCGAGCTGTTAATAGAGCGTATGGATCAGATATAGGTGATGAGTGTCGAAATCCTTAAAACATACCGAGCTCTTCTTGAGGAAGATTGCCGAGATAGGAGGCATAAGATAGAGCCGAGTGTCTCAGCCTGGGGAATTGCTCGGGTACATCCTTGACGACCAGGATGCCGAGAGAGTCTGGGCCAAAGGCCTGCTGCAGAGTCTCAAAAGAGACACTGCCTGACGGGTACAGGTCAGCCACACCAACGCGAATCAGGCACCTGAGATATGGGGTAGGGTTCTTTTTGCCGAGAACCGAAGGCGTGATTGTGCCGGCGGACCAGACCAGATGAACCTACCAGACTGGAGATCCTTGAGGGAGACTGTAACGGCCTGAGCCTGTGCGGCCATCTTCACGGTGTGGATGCGCTTTTCGTTCGAATATTGCGTAGTTTTGAATCAAATGAGAATATATAAGAGAGAAATGACGCAGAATGAGCAAGACAGAATAATGATGCTTGGTGGATGAAGAAAAAGAAGCTTGATTATAACCCCAGGCGTTTGGCCTGTGGCTGATGGCGGGGGAGGGGCTGTCAGGGCACTTTAGGGCCTTTTTGTTCGTGCTTTTAGGCTTCTATCCATTGGCCGGGGCGCGATTCTTCCCCCACTACACGCCGCTTTAGCTTGACTTGCAGGGCATCTCAGGTACCGTCTGTAGCCGCTGTAGCTCCCCAGCCCACTAAAAGCGGCGTCTTTCAGCTGCCTCATCTGTTGGAGCTCGCCGTCCTCCGGACCCGCCATCTCATCATTTCACCTGTTCTTGCCGCGACAAGGCGCAACCTCCAACCCGACACAAGACGAACCGCATTTTACATCTACTGAGCTGCAGAAAGCTCCCCGATCACTCACCAACCCCAGCCGGCCTCCGGACTTCCGGTTCCCCCCCCTCTTCGGCCGTCACCCGTCATGGTCAAGCCACTGTCCTTCAAAGGCGACAAGCCCAAGAAGCGCAAGCGCACGCGCGCCGTTGACGACACTGACGACGCCGGCGCAGGCTCCTCGTCGAGCAGGCAGCTGCGCAAGACTGACGACGACAACAAAGGCGATGAGCCTCCCGCCGACGACGACACTTGGGTCGCGGCCGACGCGCCGTCCGACGTCTCCGGGCCCGTCATGTTTGTGCTGCCGACGGAGCCGCCGGCGGCGCTGGCCTGCGATGCGAGCGGCAAGGTCTTTACCATTACCATTGAGAACATTGTCGACGCGAACCCGGCAACTGCCGAACCGCACGACGTCCGCCAGGTCTGGGTCGCGAACCGCATCGCAGGCACGGAGCATTTCCGCTTCAAGGGACATCATGGGAGGTTCGTCTTTTTCTCCCAATCTTGACGCTCTGAGGCATTCTGTTCCCTATCATGTTCGTGTAGCGGGGCTAATAATGTCTGCTCTGCTTTTTTAGATACCTCGCGTGCGACAAGATTGGCCTGCTCTCGGCGCATTCAGAAGCCGTCTCGCCCCTCGAAACCTTTAGCCTCGTCGCCACCGCCGACACACCCGGCACGTTTCAAGTGCAGACGCTGCGGGATACCTTCCTTTCCGTAAAGTCATCGTCGTCAGCGGCGGCGTCGGGGGCGCGCGACGAGGTCCGCGGCGACGCCGACGCCATCTCCTTTGCCACGACGCTGCGCATCCGAATGCAGGCGCGCTTCAAGCCAAAGATCAAGGCGTCCAAGGAGGAAAAGGCGCTCGCCAAGATTAGCCGGCGCGAGCTTGAGGACGCCGTCGGGCGGCGGCTCAACGATGATGAGGCCAAGAAGCTGAAGCGGGCGCGCCGCGAGGGCAACTATCACGAGACGCTGCTCGACATCAAGGTCAAGAGCAAGCATGATAAGTTTAGCTAGACAAGAAAAGGGGGGTGGTTTGTTTACTCATCGGGCATTGTTATTCTGGCAACTTGGTATGAGGTTTGGGAAAATGGGCAGCAATAATGTATTACTAGAATATACCCCCTAGGTCTGAAATGCAGAATGATCTGGCTCACATGCTCTTCTTTTTCAGCTATTACCCGGCCCGCCATCCTCTGACGCATCCGTCCTCTCCCGCCGTGAATACGACTTGCTCTTGATCAAAGAAGCAAAATGATCGTACAATCTCTTCTCCGTGAGCCCCCGGCAAGCCAACACTATTCGCCGTATCGATTTCCCATTTTTGCTCAGCGTCTTTGGCGAGAAAGAAGAGCTGGAACAGTTGTTGGCTGTCAAAAACGGCACATTTCTC
This sequence comes from Beauveria varroae, assembly GCA_030780425.1. Taxonomy (NCBI): domain Eukaryota; kingdom Fungi; phylum Ascomycota; class Sordariomycetes; order Hypocreales; family Cordycipitaceae; genus Beauveria; species Beauveria varroae. The sequence goes on along the minus strand of JAPFUP010000083.1, from coordinate 67,712 downwards.
GTTAGCAAAGATAGAATAAACTCATAGTTAACCCCTCGGGCAGACATGACATCCGATTGCCAGTGACAGGGGTGGGGGGTAGAAACGTACTCTTGGGAGCCCGCTCCCATGACGGCCCCGACGCCGTCCGTCTTGGGCATTACGTCGGCCACATACTGGCAGCCCAGCCGCGGACGAAGGTCGCCAAAGTCGCACGTCGCGTCGCCGCCGGGTGTCTCCTCGGCGGCATCGTACAGGGCGAAGCGCTCGTCGTGCGACAGCGCGAGCACCTCGCTCGAGGGTGCGAGAAACGCCGCGCGGTGGATCGACGCACCGTGGTTAAACGTCTGCACTGTCACCTCGTCCTCGTCGGCGACGCGCGTGTCGTGCACGCTCACAAGGCCGTCGGTCGAGCCCGACAGCAGCAGCGCCGGCTGCGCGGCGTGGAAGGCGAGCTGCGTCACGTCGTCGCTGTGCACGTCCTGGTAGTGCGCCTTGGCTGTAGGTGCGGCGCCGACGTCCCTGTAATGGGCGTTTTAGAGGAATTAGTCCAACTATCCCTTACATACATGTCGAAAAATATTAAAGATGGCCAGCGTACCAGAGATGGATGGAGGCCATGTGGTTCTGCAGCTCCGTGCCCACGGCTATCGTATTGGTGTCCTTGTTGCACGCCATGGACAATATCGGCGCCTCGCTCGCTGTGACCCTCTTCGTCAGTGCATGATTTAGAAAGAAAATAGTCTTCATATGGAAAACTCACCCTTAAACTGCGCCACCCTCGCCGCGGCGCCCTTCATCCTCAGATCCCACACCGCCACCGTGCCGTCCTCGCCCGCCGTGCACGCCAGCCCGCCGTCGAGCACCCGCAGGGCCGTCACGCTTGCGCCGTGCGCCGTCGTCCATGTGGCGATTGGACCGGCCGTCAGCCGCGTGGGGTCGAGCAGCGAGAGCGCATTGTCCGTCGAGATGGCGGCCAGGCCGGCGGCGGTGCGCGCAATCTCGGTGACGTAGACGGAGTCGCCGCGGCCGAAGCGGTGGCTTTCGAGATTGGCAAGCGCATACATTCTACCGTCTGAAATCGGCCAAGATCAGCTGTGCGCGCCTCTTCTTTTGATTCCGGGATCTTAAACTTGCGCTGCTCAGGCAAAGACGGGAGTTCGTTTGGTTTTGTGACACCTCTGGTCCGGTTGCGGTTGTGCCTGCTAAACAGGCACGCTGATAAGATGCTGTAACTGTAGGTTCTCTCTTTGCTTCCGGGATTCAAGTCGAATCTCGATATATGCTGAGCGTTGCAGGGCTGCTTAGACACGATTGAATTGATTATTCGAAACATCTTCGATGGGCCCGCCTCGTCAGGATTTCCGCCGTGGTGGAGCTCTGGCGACTACAGGTCACAACCGCAGCCAACGTTGGCCAACAAACAACACGGTTTCGCTGTTGGGCAACGACATCGTATACTGTACAAGTTCGAAGTCAATGATAGATTCCCTGTGAGAGTATGACCAGGATATGGGCATTGTTCTTCCGAACTACCCTTCTGCCGTCTGTTCGAGAGACTTACACAGGACGATATAGTACACAAAACATGATCCCCAAATATTAAAGCAGCATGATCATAAGCTAATACTCTCACTACTCTCCAGATAGAAAGCCTCTACTCCAGTTTCGGTAAATCACCAATCAACGCCTTTGCAGCCGCCGCTTCCTCCTCTGGCAGCGTATCCAAAACCCCATACAGCCTATGCAGCAGCTGATTCGACTGCATCTGCCTCTCCCTTGACATTCCACCCGCCACCAGCGCCTCCCTCGCCGCCTCGTCCGTCGGCAGCCAGTGCTTCTCAAAACTGAGCCGCGACGCCGCCAGCCAGTCCCTTGTCTGCGGGTGCGCGAGCCACAGCGCCCTGGCCCTGCCGTAGAGAATGTTGGTGACGAGCCAGTCACTCGGCACGTTTGGATGCGGCACCGGACGGCACAGCGTATTCTTCAGCGCCTCCGCCTCGCCGTCGTCGTCGTCTTTGCTGTAGGTGGCCTCGACGTGCGCGATGAATGCGGCGCTAAAGACTTGCTGGCACGGGCGGACGGGCTGCAGCCGCAGCGTCCGGCCCTGGAAGACGGGCACGGGCGGCAGCTTGGCGAGGCCGTCGGTGGAGCAGTCGACGTAGAGCGTGCCGGGCTGCGGCGTGTAGGCACCGTGCTGCAGCGTGACTTGATCCGCGGTGATGGAGACGACGCGGCCCTGGCGGATCACGTTGGAGATGTTGCGGAGCGCGTCCAGTTCCGCGACGGAGACGGTGGCGCAGCGGTACGATGCGGGCCGGATGTCGCGCGACAGGCGGATCGCCTCGCCGCCCTGCTCCATCTGGTCCAGGTAGTCGTCGGCCGAGGCGCACGTAGCCGCCGCGCGCTGCATAAGCTGCAGGGTCCCGGCGCGGCGCTCGCCAAACAGGTCACCGGGCTGGAGGCTCTCGCGGTCGCGCAGCCACGCGTCTCTCGGCATGATCCACGTAATCTTGTCCTGCGGCACGCCTTGGCCCAGCAGCCACAGACACGTGTCGATGCCCGTCTTGCCGGACCCCACGACCGTGTAGCTGCTGCGTCCTTCCTTCAGAGTCACCAGCTCATTCGGCGTGACGAGCTCAACTCCCGCCGCGACATGATACTTGGGCGGCGCCATTGACGGCACCGTGACCTTCATGTACGTGGCGTCGACAATCTTGGTCTTGCTCCCAGCCTGATACGTCTCGCCGGTCAGCACCGCGTAGAACTTGCCGTCGCCCGTGTACTCGCATTTGGGGAAATATTGTACGCGGCCGCTGGGCAGAAACTGCCGGTCCAGGAGCTGGCGGTAGTAGGCGAGCACCTCGTGCGCGGTGGCGAGCTCGTAGAGCCCCTTGTTGGTGCCGTGCTGGTCGACGGCGTCGCGGCCGAGCGGCACTGAATTGACGCCGTAAAAGGCCGAGGGCTGGTGCAGCCGGACAAAGGGGTAGGCGACGGTCCAGTGCCCGCCGGGGGCGTGGTAGCGATCGACAATGGCTATTGTCGCTTTGCTGTCGCTGAGCATGGTGTCGGCAAAGGCGAGGCCCATGGCGCCCGCGCCGACAATGAGGTAGTCGACGTCGATAGTTTCAGCCATGGTGTGTAAATCAACTTGACTGAAAGTGTGACAGCAAGGTTGGGACGGAGATGATGAGTAGTGAAAGGTAAAGATGATTACTACTCAAGCTTATATACAAGCTTATATACAAGCTTATAGGATGGGTAGTAGCAGAATGAGACCCTAGAATCGGTCAACAGGAGGGAAGCTACTTATACCGCGTGTGATCTGATCAAGCGGTCCGGACTCGGATTCCGTCCAAAACTCCTTACAATAGTCCGAGCGGTAGGGTTCCTCGGGAGCCGCTGACAACCGTGTCAAGCTTCGCAGCAACCATCATTTGGCTCCGGGGCAGGAAGAGTCCCATCAGTGTGGCTCAGAAGAGTTGCATAAAGTGCGCATTTTTACTTGGATGCCGGGGACGGCGTCTTTGTGGCTGTGGTGATTATGTGACCGAGTCGGCCTTCGGATCATGTAAGTGTGACAGTTCATCTGAAGAGCATGGCGCATCAGTCTTTTGCATAAGTTCCCAGAGTCATTCCTTTTCCGCATCCCAGCAATGATTGCTCGATGAATTCCGACGGTGAATATCGTCATGTCTTGGTGTAAGATGGAAGTGGTCATTAAGACCGACTTGCCTAACCCTGCTGCATGACGCAGTGAGATGCGACATGGCGCAGCAAGTCATTACAAAAGTCCGCTTGTGGGGTCACTGGCTCGGCATGGTGCATCAAATACCAAGGACGATTGAGATCGTCCGTGTCCCAGTTTCTGACGTCTTTCCACTGCCAGATAATAAAGTCCGCTCCCGATGGACAGCTCCACAGCCGGACAAACCGGGGTAGTTGCCAGAGCTTAATCAGTTCAAGCTCTAGTTTATCAGATCTCACCGTCAGAATCGTGCTTCCTTTCTGGCTGCTTAAACGGTCGACTCCCCAGTCAACCGAAACCCACGCCCTCAGCATAGACTTTGGCTCACCACTTGATCGAGGACATACTTGGCAACATCGCGCCCACCGTCAAAGATGCCCACTGCGATAGACACCCTTCCGTAAGATAAAAGTATTTGTTTATTATTTAAAGCTATCGTACATCTACGCTCCATTTTGTTTCTCTTTTCATGGTCAAACATGACATAATAGGACTTTCAAATAACTTCAGCTTCATAGCCAAAGAGCATGTGTTCGCCTGTAAGCTTTCCAGATAACGCCAAAAATGAGTGCAATGATCAATCCTCGCTGATATGAGATCTATCTTCCTTTTGCCAGTTTTGAAATGAAACGGGGCAGCCGGGCCTATCGCTCAAGCCCTTGCTGCTTTTTATGCGCTGCACGCTCATTGATTGATCGAAAGGCTCGCTTTCCGACTTCGTAGCTGCTAATCATAATGGCACACGCTGGCGCAACCTTGAGAGTCCGGGGAATCCAGCCGCGCCAGAGTCCAGCAGCACCTTCTGTCTGGAAGATGTGCCACAAGAGTCGCATCATGCTTTGCTCCTCGGGCGCGGTTCCTGTGCCAATCGTCTTTCGTAAGGTGCCATTGTTGTAGATTTGCGTCCTCGTCTTGCCAACATCAAAGGGCATGGTGACAATAGATGCAAACGCGCCGGATAGGGCACCGGCCGCGAAGCTGTCGATAAACGTTTCCGACTGATTCTCGTTGCTCTGGGACCGGCGCCGGGCGGTGAAAAGGTCCTCTTCACGCGACAGCGATCGTCCGCGTCGCTCTTCACGCATATCGGTAAATTTGGCACGTAGTGTCTCGTATCCCCACCAGTAGAGACTGGAGAATGGCACATCGCGCCAGAGTGTCAAGTTGAACCCTTTCCATAGTGAGGTGTACCCTTGGGTGGCAACCATTTTTCTGATGCCCCCGAGCGTATCCATGAAATGACCAGAGGCAGAGGCTGTGGACGCCTGAATGCGGGTGCGGAATAGCTCGATAGGGTTGACTGCAGCGGTGGCGATTACTCGAGCAATGGAACCAGCGGCAAGCGGAGCATAATCAGGCGAAAACTTGGAGAGTGGGCTGTTGGGGTTGAACCGCAGATAGTCGTAGCCAGTAAAGTAAATGATGTTGGCGGGAATAGTCATGACCAGAGTCGGGGACAACCCGCGCCATAGCGTTGTTATGCCCTCGTTACGGGCAATCTTGCGGAAACCGTCCATGGTTGACTTGTACGTCTTCTTTTCGACTTCTTGGACAGCACAGTCATGAACGCGACCACCAGCCACACCAGCTGTAATGCCTTCGATTTGTGGCGCTGCCAAGCAGAACTCGGCATTGTTGCCAGCAAAGAATACTTCGCGACAGCATGCCGTGACTCCCAAGTTGGCAGTTTGAATCGGAGTGAGGTTGTGGGGTGTGAGGGCGAGCTTGGAGAGATCGACGGCGGGGACGGGGGGCTTCTGTGATTGGAGTCGAACTCGGACGACATCAAGTGGTGTCACTAGAAACTCTGTTAGCACACCACATATTCAGAAAGAGACGCCATCGTGGTATTTGTGACGCACCGAGCACGGAGGTGAGCAGACTGCCCGTCATTGCAGAGACCATGGTTTGCGCAGGCGTGACATTGGGGACAGGCGGCAGAACCGGCTCTATTCTGTCATGATTCTGAGGTATCATGTCCTTTGTGGCCAGCTGCGCGCTGGTAGTAGGGCGGCCCATGGTGCGTGTTGGCTCTGACCGCATCAACCGTGAATGGTGATGCGGGCCGTCAAGGTGGATAGGAGCTCGGCCGAAGCGAGCCGGCGTTTGCGACAAAGGTGATCGCAGGAGAGTCCAGATGTCTGATGGCGAGAGAAGAGATTCAACGGGGAGCAAGGGGGAAGATATAGATGCAGAATGTGTAATAGAAAATGATAGAAGAAAAAGTGAGAGCGATTGATAAGATGCCTGAACAAAGAGGAGTCGCAAAGGTGTTGAGGCAAAGGTGCAGGGACGGGCGTTGACAGGCTAGCGGGCCAAAATTTTGGTGGGTTTCGCCTCCCCGTGGCCGGAGGCGATACTTTACGTTAGCGCAACTCTGCGCAACTCGGGCGAAGCTTGGTGCAAGACAGTGCAAGCCCCGAGAGCGCCGCACTAGCAGGATCTGTTAGAATCTTAGGCAGTAAGAAGCGGGCATCACTAACAAATACACTGTACCTGGGCGGTGCCGGGTCCTCGGTGGCTGCTTGGCTGCAGTGCAGCTGCAGCTGATCGATGATTTGTCTCGCAAGACCTGATGACTCAGCTGCCAGCTATCCGTAACAAAGGAGCACAGCGCTGACCTGACAGCGGCCCAATACAGCGCCATGCTCCCTAATTTCCAGGGCAATGCTGCCTTTCTACAGTGGTCTCAATGAGCACGTCGCCACCCAAGTCGCCATACATTGTCGCTCGCAGATACCTGCCAGCTTCCCCACCAACTATCCCGTCAACCTCTACTTACGCCAGTGACGCATTGCATTTAACTCAGTCGAGCCTTCTGACCCTGCATGGACAAACCCACAAACCGAGATACCCTGCCCTTTCTTGCTTCTCGTTCTGCAATAGCTGTCACGCCGTATCATCTACACTTCTTTCACCTCACCGCGTCTTTCTAATACCTGCTAATTTCCGCTACACTCTCTCTAGCATCATGTTTCCTTTATAAGCCGACACTTTGGCGCTACGACATCCTTTGACTCCTAACTCCGACGGCGGTGTATCGGTAATAGACCATCCCATCTAATTCACCTCCAATCTCATCCTACAAGCTACAATACATATAAACTGCATCAATCATGACTTCTGACGACCCTCTCGATACCGAGCTTGAGTCGTTTAGAAAGCAATGGCTCTCCGATCTTCAATCCCAGCGGGAACCTTCATCTCCCATCCATCATCGCCGCCAGAGCCGCGGGCGACAACATGACGCCTCACAGCAATCGTTTTCTTCTTCTTCCACGCGGCCTGGACCTCCTAAAAACGCCAACGGACCGCCTAGCCCCACGGCCGCCCGCCGGGCTCTCATCCTGGATGAGGGCACTGACTATTTAGGCGGCCGTTCATTCGACGAACCCGCGCCGCCGCTCACCATTCCTTCCGAGACCAGGACCCTTGACGCCTCAGAGAATTCCAAGGAAAATAAGCTCGTTTCAGCTCTTGATTATTACGAAGAGGCAATGGAGAAGGAATCTCAGGGCAACATGGGCGACAGCCTGCAATTATATCGAAAAGCTTATAAGGTGAGGCAGCACTTATCTCTCAACTGCTAGAGCCAGCAATACACTAACAAGAAGCAGATGGATCACGGTGTAGAACGCCGATATCGTGAGAAGCATTTTCCAGCAGCAGCATCAAAAGTGCCAGCAGTCCAAACTCAAGTAACAGCACCAATACCTGCGTCTTCAGCTGACCCTGAGCCCGTTCCACTCAAGACCTTTTCCGAGCTGCTCTCCAGCTTTGCCGCTCTCCAGATTGACCCGACCGTCCCCGACGTCGAGGGTGAGCCCGCGCTCCCCTGTCCTATTGCCAATCTTCCCGATGAGCTGCTTACGCACATCCTGCACGACGTGGCCGTGGCCGACATCGCTGAGTACGTGCGCCTCTCGCTCGTCTGCAAGCGGCTAGCCTACCTCGTCGCCAGCGAGCAGCGAATCTGGCGGCGCGTCTGCATCGGCCGCGAGTTTGGCTTTGCCGGGATGCACTACCGCTGGAACACGGGCATCGAATGGGGTCCCCTCTCATCGTCCGACTCCGAAGACGGCGACGACGAGCAGGAAGAGCAGGACGAGCAGGACGAGGGCAGCACCGCCATCGTCTCCGACTTTGATGCTGAGCGGCGGCTGCTCTCGCCCCGCGAGCGCACGCAGCGCCGCCAGGCCCGCGAACACGCCATGACGCTGTCGCTCACGCCTTCCGTGTACCCCACGTGGAAGAAGATGTTCCGCAACCGCCCGCGCATCCGCTTTGACGGGTGCTACATCTCCACCGTCAACTACGTGCGTTCCGGACAGGCCTCAACCAACCAGCTGACCTGGGGAGGCGCCCCCATCCTCCTTGTCACCTATTACCGCTACCTGCGCTTCTTTCGCGACGGCAGCCTCATTAGCCTGCTTGCCTCGGACCCGCCAGCCGACGTCGTTCACTACATGACGCGCGACGCCGTGTGGCTGCACCACCACCTCCCCGGCGCCGTCATGCGCCTCGCTCACCGCGGCCGCTGGAAGCTCTCCCCGCCCGGTCACGGTGCTGTAGTTGGCGCCGGCACCGGCGGTCGAGGCCGCGGTGCGGCGCCTAGCGGTGACGACGAGCTCGCCGTTGAGACCGAGGGCGTCGGCTCAAAGTACGTCTTCAAGATGGACCTCCAAGTGCGCAGCGCGGGCAAATCGACGGCGTCCCGCAACAACAAGCTCGTACTATACGGCTTCTACAGCTACAACAAGCTGACAGAGGACTGGGCCGAGTTTGTGCTCAAGAATAACAAGCCTTTCTTCTTTAGTCGGGTGCGCAGTTACGGACTAGGTGATTAGGAGGCGGGCTTTAAGAGCCGTTTTGTCGGGCGCATCTTTCCGCATAAAGTAAATAGCCGTATGCACTTAGACGTTAGATGATCAGATAGTATAGACATTTATTAACTATTCTGAACTACGTTTATTCGGCCAGGAGATAGGCCAAGGTCATATTCATACGTATCAGGTATATAAATATAGATGGTACCGTGGTCATGTATATTCAACCAGTAGAGAAAGGTTTCGAGGATACAAAACTTGGTATATAACAAAAAAAAACAATCCCTGGCCAGGAGCAGGGTAAACAAAAGGTATCGTAAAGAAGAAAAGCACCAATGCACTGTGGCATCGCCAACGCTCTTCCTCCCAATGCAAATCCAAGATTTTTGTTTTCTGAACAGTGACGAGGAATTATGTGAGCATCATGTACTCTTGTTTTGCCATCAGGCCATGTGCCAAGACTGGCACCGGGGTAGGAATTTGTGTAATATGTACAATAGTCGCCAAACAGACACTCTTTCGAAAAAGCACAAGAGACTCGGTAGCTTCTAGCGTATTCTCCTGCCATCAAGAAACCGAGGCGTATTGGGATCGTAGTAATTTGGTGGCGGCGGGCGCCCCGCCTTGCGGGATTCGAATGCGGCGCGCTCCTCCTCGTCCATGGTAAAGGCCTTTTTGAACCAGCCAAAGGCGCTCTTCTTCTTCTTGAGCTGCCGTTCCGTATTGTGCGACGCGCCGCTCGAGGTATTAAACCGGTCCATCGGCGGCCGTGTAGTTGAAATATTATTCATGCTCGTCATGGAGCCAAGCGGTGTCGGCTTGTGTGCCGTGGGCCCTGCACTAGGCAATTGCGGTCCTGCGGCGGTGTGTGGCCGTTGCTGCAGAGGCGAATGCGGTGAGGCTCGGACAGGCTGGAAACCGTGATGCTCGGAAAAGGGCGACGGCGTAAAGGTTCGCAGGTCAGAGGTTGGCGTGTCCAAGGGCGAGGTTTGGCGAGGCCGAGGCGGCGCGCGGTTATAACTAGTTTCTGAGCTTCGCAGATCGTGCATCGAGCTGGTAGTCCGGGGAGTCCCAAAAGATGACGAGGGCACATAAAGCGGAGAGTCGGGGGTGGAGGTTGGCGGGATTTGGATTGAAGTTGGAGGATTAAGAATACGATTGCGGAGAGAGGCTCGTTTGCGAAGAGGCGCAGGCTCCGCAGACGATGGTGATGATATCAGCATGGGAGAAGGAACTGGAGCAGGAGGCTGTGGGGTATAAGTGCGTGGCTGGAGAATATACAAAGACGTATCGTCAAGGGCGGCATTGCTACTTGTCTGCTCCAACGATGTCTCTGTTAGCTGAATCGTGGGAGACTCTGCAATTGGCTCTGAGCGCGGCTTCGACGAGACGGATGAAGTGTCACGGTGACGCGTTGTGGTCGGGGGCAGCAAGGGCAACCCGCCTGGGAGTGGGAAGAATGTGTCATCCTCGTCATCGTCATACTCATCTCCCTGGTTGGACTCATTCGGTGTCAGTGACAAAGAATTCGAATTAAATGGTTGGTTGAGAGAAGTGTTGACTGATTTGGCATGCGAGTTGCGAGAGGGTGGCGGGGACGGAGAAGCGCCTTTGACAGTCTTGTGAGTTGATGATGAATGAGTCGTTCCAGCCGGGGTAGAAAACGGCGCGACAGAAGTCTGCAAAGGAATTAGTCAGGTGGCGCGTTGGATTACCCGAGGCGAGCATCTTACCCAGGTTCTTCGGCTCACTTCGCCGGCTTTGCTCTCCATCTCTGTAATAATGGTCATGAGTGTCATGATGAGACCATTAATCTCTTGTGCCCGCTCATTCATATCTTCAAAAGCATTGAGCCATCCTTCAGTGTTACCCTTCATGGCATCGTAAACGTCGACGAGGTCAGGCTGCTCATGGCGCCAGTCACCACCGGCTTGGTCATTAAGCCAGCTGGAAAAGACTGTGCTGCCTCGAAGACCAGCTTCGATATCATCGTCCCATTGCTGCATAGCCGCATTGGTCCGAGTGAGAATACCATCGATCCTTTCATTGCCGTCGAGGATCTCGGCTCGGAATTTGCGGTCTTCGAGCAGTTGCTCAAAGACTGTGATGTTCTCCATGGGGAGCTTGAGGTGCTGGATTCGCTTTGTTAAGTCTTCTATCGCCTGTTTCAAGTCTTCAAGGGCAACTTCGAGAAACTCGTCGATTTCGTCAATGTGGCCCTGAAGAATTCCGATAACCTGGGTGTTGCTATTTGCCATGCCGTTAAACATGAGGTACACGCCAAAGGAAATTTGGGCGACCAGCTTCATGACCTCGTGTTGGGTTTGTCCTGGTCGATAACGCCATTTGACATCAAAAGGCTCTTCGTCCTTGCCTTGGCTGAGAAGTAGTTCACGGCGAGCCTTGGCGTCTAGCTGTTGCAGTGGGGGTTTCTGGGCAGCCGTTCCCTCGGTGACTTCTCGTAGAGATTCGGCAAAAGCATCCTGGAATGCTGGAATCGGGTGCTCCGGTGCAGTGTCGTCTCCGGTTGAGGGCGACTCCTGCCAGGGATGGGGGGTTTCGGCGTCTCGTTCAGACTCTTCTGGAGATGACAAAGGTTGGTGGTGTATGGCTTCTGGTTCAAGCGGTTTTTCGTCGTCCTGCTCTGGTTCACAATGCTGCACTTCTTTTTCTTGCGGAGGGGCTGGCCCTTGAATTACAGGTTCAGTCTGAGCAGTGTCTGAGTGAAGATTATGGGGTGAACGTGGAGCAGGTTGGTAGGCAGTCGAGGGCAGAGTCTCTTTCGGAGGTTCGTGCGTGGACTCTGAAGAATTCGCCTCCAGCTTACCACCACCGTTGTCTTCTATTTTGTCGTCATTATCGGCGTCACGGCTAGAGTTGTCGGCCGAGGGGGGGTCGTTGAGAGAACGAGCGTCTCCGTCGTCGGGCGAGGGCAGGAGAACGATCTGAAGACCGCCTTCCTCAAATTGAAGAGGCGGGAGCTGCGCCGTCGACATGTTCGAATGCTGTCAAGACGAGGTGCTGCCCGGGCGGGTGAAGAGGGAGCAGCAGCCCCGTCTGATGCAAGGACTGCGTGTACGAAGCAGAGCCGGAGCAAGGTGCCGCGGAGCAATTGTATCGATGTTACAGGCGTACAGGCATCGATGTAGGCGGTCTCAGGTTATGCTGAGCACTGCATGTGCGAACCAGGAGTGGCGGTAGATGCAATGCGGGGTGATGACAGCGTGCGAGTGGCTTAGGTTTGACTAAGGAAACGGAGGGTATCAAGAGTGCGAGGGTTGGTCGTTGGGTAGGAGCGAAGGTGGCGGTCGGGTTCGGGCGGCGCGAGTTTGCGGTGCCTGAATTGCGATGCGGATCAGAGGCAGCAGGGGTGCGAGACGGGCGAGGGCTTTGGTAGAGGGAGGCGAGGCGCCGACAGGAAAACGACGCCAAAGTGTGAGGAAGCTGTATTCGCAGTAGAAAGATGGATTTGGAGGATTGAAGAGGGAAAGGAAGATGAGAGTCCAGCGACGCACTGGTAAATAGACGTGGACAGGGACGATAAAGGCTTTGCAAGACCAGGATGAATTGGTCTTGGACTGGACCGGGGGAGAGGGGACGGATTGGGGGGTGTACCGTATCGTACGGCGTACCGACAGTACCGTGTGGCGCAACGAGTGAGGCGGATGGGGACCACTTTGCGTGCGCATGCATGCAAATGAATAATATAAGCAGCGACAAGGGATATAGAGTGCTACCACGACGGGGTTGATATAATAGAGATTTGTCAAGAGCTGCGTGTACGATTCTTCAGGTGGTGCAAGTCTGCTTTTCGGGGATTGCTTTTTGGAATTGACGGCAATGAGGAAGAAGGAGATGGGGCAAGATGCCGGGTGACGTGGTACACATTGGTGTTGGAAAGGCCGAATTTTCTTTGGGCAAGTCGAGCTAAATTGGGAATCTTCAGCGGGCTACGGGGGGGTGCAATGCAGTGGTGCTAGGGGTGCCTTTTACATAGGTAGGTACGGATTACGGATAGGTATGTACAATTTATTTTACAGTGCTCCAAGGGTCTTGCACAGTAATGGCACAGTAAAGGCACAGTGGACCCAGTCTCTGCAAGGGATATCCACGCTGCCTAGGTACCTAGGTACGGATACCTACCTAGTTATCCTGCAGCCTCGTGCATTTATTAACTCAAGTATTGAACAAGATAGACAAGACCATGTCAGCGTCTTTTCCCTTGCATTTTTTTCCTCTACAAAGCAAGGCAAGACATTTCACACGCTAGACATCATGTCAAACAACCGCTGTAAACAGCATGATTGCAGTGGACTCGGCGGCATCCGCTAGCGCACGCTAAAAAAAAAAATAGGTACTCATCGGCACAGACTAGTACCCAGTCACTGCCAGTAAACAGTTGACAAGTTGAGACAGCCTCGCTTCTAAAATCGTCTTTTCCCCTGACGACCCTCGTGGCGTTTTAATCTAATAACGGCAAGTAATAGTGCGGTGCAACATTCCAACTCCAAGACAACACAGCTACTTATACGTAGTTACGGATAGACTGTCTTTTGTACGCAACTCCTCGGCGCATCTCTCCCTCTCACCCAATCCCATCCGTGCCATCCAGCCATCTTTTATGCGAATCCCCTCCATCGGCTGTTGCCCCCAACCCAAAGCCAAAGGCCCACCCCATTTGTCTCTGGTCGCCTTCTCTTTGCGCTGACGACGCATAAATAAACAATGTATCCGTACGAATACCAGGTAAAAACGAAACAACTAACAAGAGCAGAGAAAAACTTTGTTGCCCATCCCCCGCCACACCAAACGGCTAGGTACTCGAGCCACGAGATACGAGCCACTCCAATTTCTCATTAGTCCCCCGTCATAGCGCAGCTGCCAAGTCATATGTGCTGGAAATAATAAGCCCCCCCCCCCAACCCAGTCAGGACTTGTCGACTGGTTCGCTGCCAATAGTCGAGCCTGCACTCATCCATGATGCAGACGGGCCGGCGCACCTTTATTAATCCAGTACCTTGCTGCCATGATATCATAAAACAGCCCATTATGCAGGCACGCCACGGGAGATGATCCGCCCCAGAGCCCGTCGAAACATATAACCAGATCTTCTCAGGGGCAACCCTCTCGATATTGACAACATGTATGAGATAGATACATTTTGTTTATTTTCATCTCTCTTTTTCCTTTCTTGTCCCCTGGCTTACACTCTGCGCTGAGCCTCTCGGCGCGCCTGCCGCAGATGCATCGTCCCGCTTCACCATATGAAACTCGGTCAACGGCATGGCCGGCGCCGGCAGCCGGGTACCATCTACGGATATTCTTCTAGAATCCACAGAGCACAAAGACGAGGCTCACATTGTCATGCTGCAAACGTAATTTTATCCAATTTTCCACATTTGGTATGATACCGTGCCGCGAAATCCCGACGAGTTGTCACTGCCCAGCCCATCCCTTGACGCAACACTCTCACGATCGATTTGGATAATTAGCAAACTGCGATTTTCGATACATCATTTGGACGCTGCTCCATAGTAACATCAACGAGTCATTGCACTTCTGCTCTGGGGGTGCCAACGAATAGAATCTGGCAGCTGACCCTGCCAAGCTTGATTCATTGCACACTGCCGTTTTTTTTTGTTCTCTCTTCTTTCTTAATGTCAGTTTTGTCCTCACGTCTTACCTTTAATTATGTCTATTTCCAAGAACGGGAACAGGTCGCATCGTCTTCCCGAGCCCACAGACCTTGTACGGATGTCCCCGACAGTAGCATATTTTCTGAAACGACGCCCGGAACCGAGCATGCTGTCTAGCCATCCTTACAATTAAACATACGCGCCAACCATATAAACTTTTCTCTCATTTTTATGATTATTCTTCTTACTTTTTCATCCCACAAGACACTCATAAACTGCGTCATATGTTTTGTATCTGCCACCTGTTTTGCAATCGCCCGTCTTGTCTCTCGTGAAGCTAGTTATTTATAAACTACCCAACTAGTGCTGCCACGGCGGTCTCTGTGATTAGCAGCAACGGCTGTCGCTGGCGTGCTAATTATTGAAAAGGGCATAGCTCGCTACAGGCGGGATCCAAGACAAAAGGCGGCGATCAATGTTCAAGCGTTCAACGCACGTCTATTTTGGGCATCTGGGACATTGCCAGGAGCGGCAGCTTAGTCAAAACACTGCGGCGGGCGCTTTTTTTGTCTGGCGCTTTTTTAGAGTTTCCAGATGCAGGCTTAGAAAGGTAAGACCCATCCGTCATTGGCGCGTGCTCGTACTTGTAAACGACAATATCAGAAAGTTTCAATGACTGGCCATGTATTACTTATGCTTTGGCTGTATGAGCACCTCGTGCGGCATCAAGGCACAACCGAGCGAGACATTTAATACATGAAACAATTCCTGATATTTGGTATTTTGATTGATTACTGGTATCGTAAATGCCTCTGCCAATGCGCTCGTTTCATGGTCATATGTAATCTATATCAGCCCTGTTATAACCAACTTACGAATATTGATGGGAAACCAAAAAAAAGAACATTGGAAAAAAGTCTCAACAATTCAACCGCACGGACATCAAACCTGCAAGGCACCACCCCCACTCGAGAACCGAAAGCTAGTTGATCTTGCGTCATCTTTTGCTTTTTTTTCCTCCTTTCCTTTTCCCTGTTTTTTGCTTCTGCCTCTCTTTTGGGGTCATCTAGCCCATTCTGCTGCTAGTTTTTAGGTAGGTAGCAATTAATATCCGGGCCTAGTCTCGGTACATCGCCCCGCAAGCCTCTTTTTTTTTTTTTTTGCGCGATAGGCGCAGATTAGTTGGGCCTCTTTTTTTCCGCCTCGCGACGCCAGAACAAGTCAGAAAGTCAAGCCCGAAAAGACAGAAAGAAGGCAACGAGTCTACACCAATAACCCATTCTGGGTATTAAACCCCAGCAGGAGTGGCAGCACTGTGCTCAGCTTTTCGATCATACTTCTTCTTCATGCACTACTGCGGGAGTAGCCGACGCACAGGACCATTCATCTCTTGTTAAGCAAAACCACACACAATCAAGCGCCTGTCCCCGAGTTCGGGCAACAAGAAACAATGACGTTTCGCAACCCGTTCACTTTTGGCAAGGACCTATGGGATCCATCGCATCGATATGAGACGTCTTGGCTCCTACCGCCATGGCTCTTTTTCGCGTGTCGCGCTCTCTTTGTATGTTTTGAAATACACCACCCCCCTCCCCTCCTTCCTTCATTGCGCGTTCCGCTTCGGGCAATCGCGGGGAAGTTGCACGATGCATCGATATATCACCAAACCAACTGTTCCACCAAGCTAACCTTGCCCATCTTGTAGTCCTTGTACGCGTTTACGGACCTCTTCTTCACCCTCGGCTGGAACTGCACCCACGACGACCTCGGCGGGTGCCAGGCGTCGCGCCGCTCGTTTTCCTACTTTACCGTGCTCACCTACTGGGGCCTCGCCTTTTACCTGCTCGTCGCCGCCGTGCACACCTTTAGCTACATCCGCAGCGGCGGCCGCTCCTCGCTCCTCGGCCGCCTCCCGCGGCCCCTCCAGGCCTTGCACGCCCTCTTCTACACCTCCGTCGTCACGCTGCCTTTTCTCGTCACCATTGTCTACTGGGGCCTGCTCTTTGCCGGGTCCTGGTTCCCCCGCGCCTACGACGCCTGGAGCAACGTCAGCGAGCACGCGCTCAACAGCTTCTTTGCGCTCTTTGAGCTGCTGCTGGCCCGCGCCGCGCCGCCGCTCTGGATCCACGCCCTCTGGCTCATCGTCATCCTGCTCGGCTACCTCTCCGTCGCGTTCCTGACGCTCGCGGACCAGGGCTGGTACACGTACCGCTTCCTCGACCACGACAAGGTCGGCGGGCGCGGCTACGTCGCCGCCTACATTGTCGGCATCGCCGTCGGCATCCTCATCATCTTCGTCGTTGTGTGGGCAATCATTCGCCTCCGCGTCTGGGTCACGGAACAGAAGCTTGGCATGGAGGGCAAGTTTGCGGGCCAGGGCCACTCGCGGGACGAACAAGACGCCGAGTTTGGCACAGTGCAGAGGCCTAAAGAGCAGACTGCAGAGTCTTTTGTTTAAGAGCGTGTTTTCTCGCAACATCGCAGCGGAGTTTATCATCGGTGTACTGTCGTGTGCTGATTTACGTGTACATTAAATATTTACTGACGACATGTCAATGCCATGCTAATTCTAATATACAAATCTTGTCAATATGCGATTAAACCAGGGATTGTCCTCTACAACGTCAACATCTCAGCGTTACTCCTTGGCGCTTTTCGGATTCACGAATCTCAAACATGACTTGGATGCCGACAAAGAGCGCAGAACATGCCGTAACAAGAAAAAGGAAGCCTATCCATGTTAGATGCGTTTCTAAAGGAAAATGGCCATGGGACTTACCAGACCAGTCATGCAAAATGCTCGTGATGATGCTTTTTAAGCCATCCAGACCTACCGCAAAGCCCACCAGGTTCGCCGTAATCATCATTAGCACGTTAAAGACGGCGCCGAAACAGCACAGCATGCGGTACTCTGTTGGGCGATCCTCCCACTTCCTCTTGGGAAACAGCGCCGCAGCCGTAAACTCTGGCAGCATAAACAGAACAATGAGCCAGCCCCAGATGAGCAGTCGCAGCTGGATGTCGTGCCAGAGCGCGACAAACGTAAAGACACAAATGTACGTGATGATGGACCGCGCAACGGCGCGCCAGTTGCGAAACGATGAGCCGCCGAGCGGCACAAACAGATAGCGGACGAGCCAGCGGCTGTAGGAGCGGTGCCAGGCGCGCCAGAATTGCTGCGTGCTGTAGTTGTTGCTGACGCAGCGCGTCATGTTCTCGGGCGGGTCCACGCCGTCGACGAGCGCCCACAGGCGCGCGAGGCGCCATGGCAGCAGCAGCTTGAGCCAGATGAGGTGGAGGTTAAAAAACGACAGCAGACTGAGCTGCGCCGCCGTGTAGTCGGCCCAGACGGGGCTAGCCTTGCTAATGGCGCCGACGTAATCGTAGTGCAGGATCAGCTCCATGGCCAGGAGCACCAGCAGGAAGCGCACGGCGTAGCGGACCGTGCGGGGCGTCTCGATGCTCGAGGGGCTATACTTGGCTTGCGAGATGAAGTCGTTGAATGTCATGATGGGGCCGGTCAGGTAGAGCGGCGCGTAAATGGCGTAGGCGACGTAGTTGCGGAACGAGTAGTCGTTGACGTCGGCGGGAATCGATATTCTGTCCTTTTCCGACAAGTTGGCAGGGTCGAGTTGCTTCTTCTTGGGCGTCTTAGACTCTTCCTTCATAAAAAAGATGTGAACACGCTGGAGAATCTTACCTCGAAAATGCCGGCTTGGTTCTTGTCGCGGCTCCAGTAATAGTCCAGGTTGAAGCTGATTAGGCGCAGCACGGTAATGTTGAACAAGACTTCCCACCGCGCCACGACGCCGCCAAAGCTATCCAGCCATCTTCCCCATTCCATCAGCGGCGAGTCCACCGCATCAACGCTGCCGCCTGTCAGCACCGGCGGCGAGAGTACCGCCGCCGTCTTGCGCAGCGGGTAGCCGTCAAAGACCTCATTCGCAAAGAGCGTGCAGATGTTGAATATCCACGTCGCAGCAGGCACGTAGCGCCGGGGGAGCTTAGTCGCCAGCTGGTAGTTGATATACAGGATGCCGAGGACCTTGAATGCCGATACGCCGTGCAACGCGAGCAGAAACACAAACGCAAAGGCATAGTCAAACGACATTCGCTGCTCCAAGCGCGCCGCGCCGATCGGCTTCTTATTGCTAATCGGCTTGACGGCGTTCCAGACCCGGCGCAGCAGCGGGTGCAGGGTCAGCAGCGCCGCCATGTACGGCAGCGTGCTGCGAAACATGTGATACTGCGCATCGGAGACGTCGATTTTGCGGCCGGGGATCCAGCCCTCGGAAAGGAACCGTTCGAATTTGTGGTATCTAGGGTCGGAGGCTACAAACAGAGAGTATTAGCCGCGCAATCGACACCAGGCACGCAGCACCGGCCTACATACGCCTCGAGACATCGTAGGCGATCCAGAACATGTACGGGACCGCGACGATGAAGACGACATAGTAAAGGTAAAACTCGGGCGTCCGCCATTTAGATGGTTGCACGTGGCGGCTCTGAGCCTTGGCAACGGTGATTTCGCGCTGCGCAACCGGGTCGCTGCGCGCTTCAACTACCGTTTTGTATGGCACCGACGAGGACGAGGTGAAGCGCGTGTCGAGGGTGTCGAGGGTGTAGACGCTCTTGAGAAAGGAAAAGACACCCATTGTGGGCAACTAAGTCGTGGGGGTTCTGGCGGGAAAAAAAAAGCCGCTCTATCGCATCCTGGTAGCGACGGTCAATCGTGGGGGCAAGAAAAGAAGGAAGAATGAGCGGCGAGCGGCGACGCAAAAGGAGTGACGGTGACAGGTTCGGATTGTAGTACGTGTCTGAAGCTCCGACCTAGCGGGGGGTCGCCGGCCGACTGGCTTGGAATTGGAGGACCCCTGATTTGACGGCGACACGGTTGTGTGGACTGTGCGAGGTGCGTTCTTGGATAAGTGCACACTGTACCTTGAGTGCAAGAAGCTGATGGTTGGTTTCAAAGTACGTTGATCATTCAGAGGTAAAGACACAAGAAACATCCTCGACAGGTTTTCTCACAGTAGGCTGTGGTAGGCTCTTAAACAGCGGTTCATATGAAGCTTGCAATCTACTTCTGGCGTGACCGTCAGTGAACATGTACAAGCATTCAAGTCACAAGCAGAAGCCTCACACGTTCAGCTACCAGCCATAGCCCGTATTGACAAATGTCGCGACATGCAGACCTTGATATTCACAGAAATGTGAGCCCAAAAAGAAACAGTACCAGCGTATCCGCAGCAGGATATCTGCATCGAGTTGATCACCAGAGGGAACCGCTCGATAGACCTTGCTCCGGGGTAGCTGGCACGGCTGGGTAGCTGCCCAAACCTGGTCAGGGTGGAGTATGGTCTACCTCATGTACTAAAATAGGGTCGCTGCTGTCAACTCTGAGTGGTCTAGTTGGTTCATGGCGTTCGACTGTAATTGAATAATTGTCATCGAAAAGTCGGCGGTTCGACTCCGTCCTCGGAGATTTCTTTTTTGTCCTTTTGCACACGCCAAAGGCGTTCGTACTATGAACTTGGTTATCCTTGTTTCTCTCACCTCTTTCTTTTTCTCCTCGAATCGATCGATTTGAGTTCCGCCAACCTGAGAATGTTCAACCTTTTCGCCCTTTGCCCCCTCTCGCTCATTATACGCCGAACAGCCGTCGAGTCGTCGAGCCGTCCGTCATATGTGCTGGTCACAAGACGCGTACACACCATCCCATCAAGGCACGACGTGGCATGCATGCGCCCACTAAGCCGAGACAAATGCCATGATGATCTTTATAGGTTACAAAATACGTCATGATGGTTAGCGAAAAATGAGGCAGAATAGAAAAATGCCCATGATAGATTGCAGCCAATGTAATAGTGTAATAGAAAACGTGGTAATAGCTACCGCTCGCAGCGGAACTTGTAATATAGTCGCATTATCCTAATGAAATGACCTTGCTGGAAAAAGTCAATGCAAAATTTCCCCTTTAGTGCGCAAAGACAAAAAACTGAGTTCCAGCAAACTCCGAAGCATCATAACTCCACGCTGTTGATCCATGTCATATGAGGACGTATAAATAGGTGACGAAATAAGTAGTGGCAAAAATGATAGAGACAAGAAAGGAAGAGGAGCTCATATAAACATATAAACCGAGTCAAGAGCGCCAATCAAAATGGGGGTATAAATGTTTAATAGCTGAAGTCGACGTTGGCCATGGTTGGTGGTGCCACGGCCTTGTCTTCGTCTGTCGAGAGGCCAGTTTCGTGGGTAGTGGTCGTGGATCCCGAGTCGTTGAGGGTGGTCTCGGCGCTCGTTTGTGACGGAGTCGTATGGAGCTCATGTCCTGGGGGAGGAATGGCGCTTGGGGACCAGCCTTCATCCACAATCTGCTGAAAGCTCCAGCTTGGCTCGAAATTCTTGCTCTCCCAGGCGTGGTTCACTCGCTCATACATTTCATCAATTTGCTCAAGGCTGATCTTGCTGGTCTCATACACCATACACCAAACAAACAGGACAGCAATGACGCAAAAAGCACCCCATATGAAGAAAATTTTGGGGCCGAAACCAGCATTACCAGGGCCAACGTCCACCATGAATGGTGTGCTGTAGGCAATACCGAAGTTGAGTAGCCAGTTTGAAGCGGTAGAAATGGACATGGCCTTGGCTCGAATCTTGAGAGGGTAGATTTCCGAGGTGACGACCCAGACCACGGGACCCCACGAGGAAGCAAAGAAGAATATGTTGAGAGAGCAAAATACCATGAGGATAGTTTGCTGTGCAGATCTCAGGTCCTTGCCAGCCGCCGTAAAAAAAGATGCGATGAAAAGCTGGCAAGCGGCCATGCCGATGGCACCAGCCATCAGCAGCCTGCGTCGACCCCACGACTCAATGACAATGAGGCCGGGGATGGTCGAGACGACATTGATGATTTGTATGATGAGGGATTTAGTGTAGGGGCTGTCAATTCCCGCACCACCGAAAAAGGTTGTGCTAAAGTACATGATGAAATTGATGCCGGTGAGTTGCTGGAGCATTTGCAAGCCACAGCCGGTGAAAGTGCGACGTGCCAGATGAGGCGTGCCGACAAAGATTTCCTTCCACGAGGCGTCACCCAGCGTCAGCTCGTACTGATGGTTGGCAATGATTTCGTGCAGCTCCTCAATGAGAGCGGGGTGAGTAATATCTAGCCGACGTAAGCGACTTAGCGATATGCCAGCCTCCTCATTACGACCCTTTTTGACGAGGAATCGCGGGGTCTCGGGAAGGATCAGTAGGCCAGCGGTGATGATAAGAGCTGGTACTATTTGCAGTCCGAGAGGGATGCGATATGACGATGAGTTGGGGATCCGTGAGGTTATGATGTTGATAATTGAAGCCGCCAATAAGCCGATGGTGATGGAGAGTTGATATGCGCATACAAGCGTACCACGAATCCATTTTGGAGCCATCTCGGATTGGTACATGGGGACAAGCACAGAGACTGCACCTACGCCGACACCAGCAAGAAGTCTAGGAAGTCATTAACATCAGAAGCAATGTACAGATAGAGGAGCGAACGTACCGCCCAATAAGAAGCAGAGGGATGTCTTCAGCGCAGACTTGGCAAATCGCACCAATGCAAAAGAGTGCAACGCCAAGAAGGAGAGATTTGCGACGTCCCAAGAAGTCGCCGAATGGGGCGGCAATCAGAGCGCCGAGAACAGTTCCAGCGCTAAGAATGGCAACAATTATCGACGAGTCTTTTGGGCAAAGATTGGTGTTGACGCCGGCGTCGCTGCAGTTTGTAGCGAACTGTCTTTTGAACTCGTCCATGGCGAGGATGCCGTTGATTGCACTACAGAGCAGATCAGTATTCGAAGCAAGTGTAACGCGGTACAGCATTGGCGAGGCTGAAAAAGCAAGGCAGTATTGTGCTCTCTTTTTAGTCTCTGAGCGAATATATCGAGGCGTGACCTTGCCAGACAACGACAGTCGTCAGATGTGCATGTGACGTCGCGTCTTGAGTCTCCGGGTGCGAGAATCATGTCGAGAGAAGTGTGGGTTGCGAACAGGGCCAGTTTCGAAGCTTACCCAGTATCATAACCAAACAAAAGACCACCAGACGCGACGAATAGGCCAACCATAATGGCTGGGGCTGACGAGCCAGCGACATTGTCAGGCTTCTGCCAGCGCATGGCAATCGCCATGGCGTCGGGTTATGATGAATCAATCCACTGTAGCTGTTGGCGGCGATCGTTCGCGCTTGATTTGGGGGTGGAGAGAATGTTGCCAAAGGCCGCCGTCGTCGAAGCAAGGGTCGCAGGGTGTTGTTGGTACAATTGACTAGAGGGTTGAGTGCAGCCAACGGTTGGTGGTTAAGATGGGGCGATTTTCCTCAGTGGGCGGGAGTCGCGAGACTGTAGCGACTTTGCAATGATGGTCGGATGGTACTAGAAAGAAAAAATGCGCTATGAATCGGATTAAGCAGCAATGCGGCAAGATATGTCGACGAAAGGGCGAACGGTTCGAGTAGAGAAGGGTCGGGTGGGCGAGCAGAGGTGAGATTTGGTAGCGTTGGGTGAGGATGGCAAGTTAAATGTGGAGTGAAGATGGTGAGAGGGAGAGAGAGTTGTGAAGAAAAGGACGAGACGAGGGAGCAGGCCGCTACAGCGAGGCATTCAGCGGGTAGGGGTGGTCTGGAGGGGTCTGCTGGGCAGCGCACTGCCTGGGAGGGGGCCTGGTGGAATCTAGACGACAGGGCTCCGAGGGCACCCACAAAGAAAAAGGGAGTGGGCTGGCTGACGCTTGGCGAACCAGAAGTCGCCTTTGGGGATCTTGAAAGTCTTGGACGGATCAGGCAAGAGTCTTGGTAATTTTTACACAGTTATCCATCACTGATCAGGAAAACGGTTTACCAGGACGTATTCACTGTCCCAGTAAGCAGAAAGCCAGCCAGGATGTACAAGTAAGTACAGGCTACCAAAGGAGTGGCGGAAAGGCGCCGGGGCTAGGAGAGTGACGGCCAGATCTGATTGGACATTATTTGGCGAGTAATATAAGGATTGGCTGAATGATGCATCAGCCACGGATGAGGCGGGGCCATGGTCAAGTATTGAGCACTTGCATAAGGCGGCTTCAGCGTTGGACAATTTTTTACAGCAGGCTTGCCTTGTTCCAGCAGCCACTACAGGGGTCTGGCACCTGCCTGCTTCGTGGCAGCGCCCCACTTCCCTTGGCCTGCACCTTAGCTGGAAGCAGTCTATTCTGCCCCCGCTTCCCCAGACTTGCAATAATTGACTCTTCAACGGCAGCACCAAGTTGGCTGTTGCGGCTAGCGAGTTAAAGAGTACGTTACTTGATCTATTATCTAGCTTAGAACGAACCTTTAAAGCAAGAGGTGCTCCTTTCATTCATGCACCCTTCCGCGTCCTTTACTCCCGTCATCTGCATTGACCTGTCCCTACCCGCTCACCGCCGTAGAAGTCACCATTATTCCGAGCGCAGAGTGTGACCGCCACGGACTAACTGGCTTTCCCTACTCTCCTCTTCTCCACTTGTCCACATCACGCTCGCTCTTTCGCCCAACACCCTCCTGCCTCCCAACCGCTTCCGTTTGCCATGTCGTGACATTATAGTCGCTAATCCAGATGGCAACCATCTTCCCACTTCTGCTAAACCCACAGAGATCGATCGTTCGTCTGGAACCCATACCACTCGGTACGATACGATAACTACTCCTCGGTGAAGCATCATCAGAGCCTGCTGTTGCAGTCGAGCCTCAACCACACACTTCACAAATTACTGGCACCACTATTGATGCATGCTGCCCAGCCAAGCCCACCAGCCATGCGTTCTTATTAGCCACCTGATTTCCTGATTTCCTCTACCAACAAACCGCCGGCAACCAGTCCGCTCCTCCCTTTGCTGGGGACACTAGCTTGCTCGACTCGGATCACTGCTTCAACACCATCCCATCCCGCCCGTCTCACTGTGCCCGCCATCCCTTGTGTCACAGCCAATACTCACCAGTATTTTTCGCCAGCAATCAAATTGCCAGATTTCGTGCCGAAGCTGACTGCGTCGGCTTGTTGCTTTTGATTCTTGGTGGCGGAGGGTCTCGTGCTAGCCTACATCAGCCGGCGAATTATGGCAGCACCACGACGCCTCGTCTTCCGCAAGCCAAGCCCCCGACGGTTTAGCGGGTTTGAAACCATTTTGCTGCAAGCTGCTTTTCCCGTCACAACTCAATCGCCGTCCAGTTCCCTCTCTCCACCCTTTTACGAGATGGCTTGCTGGAAAAGGAACTGGTTGCTTTCACAATGCTGGCCAAGTTGTTACAGCAGACGCTGACACTGTATCTAATCAAATTGTCAACTCATAATGCATTAAGACATTGGGCGAAACAAAAATGCGTAACAGCACTGGAATTCGTCCATGCCTTTCTCAGCTGGCCTGGCCTCTTTGTCGGACAGGACTCCCCACCCTTGGCTCGTTGGTACCAGTCTCTCTCGATTATCTCGAACCCGGAGACCACTCGAGCTGTACGCAGCATTGCAGCCAGGCACACGTCTGCCCAACGCCGCCGTCCCGACGCAAATAGCACGCTGCCCTGCACCAGACCGTCGTCTTACCTCTGTTTCGTTTGAACCCCTTTCCCACACTTCATTTTGGTTTCTTTGCATTCTGTGTACCCCTTTTCCTCATTTGCTAGTACCATGATGGAACGGGCCTCATATCTATCGTTAGCACTGTTACCCAGGGTTTCTGTGACGGATAAACATCTTCACTTGTTCGGAACCATAAAGCGACGACATGACTTCCAACCTCTACATGAGTCATAGTGCTCCCATACAACGACACATGGCCCGAAGCAAGTTGGGGTGATCAGACTCTCCTGCACACTACCTACTTTGGAAATTTACCGATATGCATCAGAGCGAACCCCGGGCCATAGTGCGACCGTATGATGAGGCCACGGCGCCACACGGTGCTTGTGCTCCTTTGGTCCTTGACCATGTGCTGCTCCGCTGGACCCAATTCTTCTAATTCGCTGGTGCTCGTAGCCTTGTAGGACAAGACCTGCGGCGAAAGTGGCTGTTTGAGGCGTCGAGGAGCTCAAACCTTGTTAGATAGTCGTCTGGCGATTCACCCGTCGCCTTTAGCCTGGCTGTTTCGTTTCCAACATCGAGCAGGACATCAAGCAGAGAATGACGTCTCTTTGTGTGGCTAAGCCCTTTACTGGCACTCGCAGTTGATATGACTTCCTAGTACTCCGTAGAGCATCTTTCCGAAGCAGGCTGGTTTACCATTGCCTATCTTGTGCGTTCTCGAGAAACTTCGTTCATTCATGCTAGCCTGCTACGGAAGCCAATGAATTTCGCCCCTTTCAGCGGATTTTTTGTGTGAACTGAGATAGATACGATGAGCCAAGCCAGGCTTCGATATGCGAATTTCTTCACAAAGCGGAGTCTTTGTGCATACCCAGTCCACGAGATCTTGCGATTCAGTGACGAGTGAAGAATATTGAAAGCTTCGAAGGGTTGACTGTTCCCAAATCCACCATTGGCCAAGAAGACGCTTTCGTGTGTCTCGCCTTCGTTGGCATGTAAGCCGCTGCGACTCTAATCTGCGGGAAAAGGAGGCATGAGAAGGAATGGGATTTGGCTCGTTGGGAGCGAATTGGACAATAAATGTAAATTAAAGTAGAAGTTGTGCGTGCCTAATTATGTGCTTTGGCAAGAAGAATCAGGAAACTTGGCATTTGTTGACATGGGGAGCACGAGGTCGGGAGATGCGAATCTTATCCGTGATAGTGGCTGTTGACTGTCGGACCTCGAAGATGTATGTACATACATACATGTGGCTCGCCTTCACAGCTGTGGACTTATGACGGTGATGATTATCGAGATCTGGGCGAGTTCTTTTGAGCTCTTTCATATGCATGCATTGCTATCTGTACAACGTCGAAAATACATAGGGAATAATCCAAAATACACAAACGTTAAGGTAAAATGACCAAACAAGTCCCAAGCGCCAAATTGCCCCTCAGGTTATCTCCGTCTGGGCTGATACATGTGTGGCGAGTTCTTTTGATCCGCATCGAAATCTATATCCCATCAATCCGTAACACAATTTATTTTTGGGGGTATGAAAACAGCCTTTTACAGCTCAAGGCTGGGCTCCTGGCCCTTGACACGGCCAATGACCTGATTAGGGGCATACTTGGGAATGACCTCGTCGTCGTGCAGCATCTCAAACTCCTCGGTGGCGTCGCGGCCCATGAAGTTCATGATGGCCTGGGGACCGCCAGGGTGGTCATCGAGCCAGTTGGAGAGATCCATGACGACACCCTTCACAACGACCCAGAGGTCCTCCTTGGTGTTGTGCTTGGCAACCTCCTCCATGCTGTACTCCTTCTCGGGAATGGCAAAGGGCTTGGCCTCAACCTTGGTGGCACCGGCGGGAGTGGGACCGGCGGCGGCGGCGCTGTCGCCAGCAGCGGGTGCTTCGGCAATCTGAGCAGGGGCAGAACCGCCAGCAGCGGCGCCACCGTTGGCCCACTCAACGGTCAATCTACCAGGAGCAGAGGGATCGAGGTGCAGAGAAATCTGGCCGATACGGGCGGCACCAGAGCCGGTGCCGCTGAGGGCCTTCTGGAAGAGGTAGTTGCTGGCAGTGTCACCAGCAACACGGCCGTAGACGACACAGCCAAGTAGAGAAGAGCCACCAAGACGGTTGGCACCGTGAACACCACCAGCCAACTCACCACAGGCGAACAGGCCATCGAAGGGCTTCTTGTCCTGGTTGAGGACCTGAGCCTTGTCGTTGATCTCGATACCACCCATGGTGAAGTGGAGAACGGGCTCCATGACAGCAACGTGGAAGGTGTCGTTAATGTCAAGGGGCAGGTTGTGGAAGAACTTCTTGCCCCAAGGGTCCTTCTCCTTGCCTTCAGCAATAGCGTTGTAGGCCTTGAAGGTGCTCTGGAGGTGGTCGGGAGTGCAGCCAATCTCCTTGGCAAGCTCCTCGCCGGAAATCTTCTTCATGAGACCACGGCCAGAGTAGTGGCGGGTGTGGAAATCAAGAACGGTGGATGCCTTGGAGTTGAGGACGAGGCGGATAGGGAACTTGCCCTTGTCCTTCTCCTTCCACATCATGCCGGAGACATAATCACGGTGTCCGAGCTCGTCGCAGAAGCGGTCACCATCAGCGTTGAGAAGAAGACCACCCTCACCACGGAGAGCCTCGGCAGCAAGGAATTTCCACTTGGAGCCGGGGTCCTTGGGGTCGACGAGACCAGTAGGGTGAACCTGGACCTTGTCCATGTCAATGGCGTTGCCGCCAATCTCCATGACCATCTTCTGGCCGTCACCGGTGGCGTGGGTGCCGTTGGTGGTGGCAAGGCCATAGGTATCGGGACGATGCTTCTTGAGCAGAGAGCCGTCGCCAAAATCGGCGGCGTAGCCACCCGTCGCAAGAACGACGGGGCCCTCGAGAGTCTGGGTCTGGCCGTCGGACTCATAGGAGACACCAAGGATGGAGTTGCCCTCCTTGGTGAGACCGGTGACGCGGGCCTTCTTGATGATCTGAACACGGTGCGGCTCGGTCTCGGCGAGCTCCTCGAGGCGCTGCATCAGGGCGTAGGTAATGGCCATACCGGGGAACTTGGCATCGTGGCCACGGTGGGTTCGGGGCTGAGAGTGACCACTGCGCAGGTAATTAGCGGGTTGCGATTGGGAAATCCGGGACAGCCAGAGCGGCCCGCAATCAAGATGCTAACTTACCCGAGACGGGAGACGAGGGTAAGGTCGAGGTTGAAAACATCCTGGAGCCACTCAACGGCAGCAGCGGACTTGTAGGTAAGGACCTTGATAAGGTCAGGACGAGCCTTGTCACGGGCAGACTTGAGGGTATCGTCGTAGAACTGCTTGACGCTGTCGCCGACACCGTGGTCCACCTGAGTGCGGGTCAGGGCACCGTTGATACCAGAGGTAGCCTTGGTCGAGTTACCGCCGAAAAAGCCTGTTGTTGAAAGCGGTTAGCGTATCAAAGAAGGCGCTACAGAGTTCAGATTCACTCACCTTGCTTGTCAAGGACGACGACGTTGCCACCAGCGAGGTAGATGGTGTGAGCGGCACTCAAGCCAGACACTGAGAAGTTAGGCGTTAGCAACGCAATTTGCGACAAATGATTCGCAGGAGACGGGCGGGCGAGAGGGCCGTAACGACCGAGGACGCGCAAATGCAGAAGCTGCAATGCGAATGGCGAACCGAGACAATGAAGTTACTTACGACCACCACCGACGACAATTACTCTGGGAGCCATTGTGCTGTGTGTATGAATGTGAGGGGGTAGAGGGAGTAAGAGAGGAAGCGCGAGAGAGAGGAGCAGGCAGGAGAGTAGATGAAGCCTGCGCAGACAAGATGAGGTTGAAGAGGACTGGAGGGATGAAAGAAGATGGAAAGACGATGGATGAATGAGGAGAAATACAAAGGTTAAAATGGCTTTCGGACTTGGGAGTTTATGAGGCCATGAGAGGAATGGTGGAGCCAGGACGCCGAGGACGATGGGACAGCCGAGGTCAATTTGAATTTGGGGGAAACAGGCCAGAGAGCATTTGACTGGAGACATTCGTCACTGGGGGCCGACTGGGAGGGGGCCCCAGAAAGAGGCAAAAGCCTGCCACCCGCTGGCAAGCCACTGTAACTACCTAAAACAGGTGCCGGGCGCCGCCAGTTGCCATGAGCACCAGCGTTTGTTCGCTCTGCCCGCTACCAGCAGCCAGTACCGCCCCACCACGGCTGTTTGCTTTCAGTTGCCAGCTGCCACTGGTCAACCGTGCTTATGTCTTTGGCGTTGAGTTTCTGATGTAGATAGTAATAAAGAGACAAACGGAATGCATCAAGACATTTTCGTCTCCAGCATCATCGCCATCACCACAAAACAATAGAGTATCTTCTGCTCCGATGTTCATCCTGGCACCGATACTGCTGTACTCGCCTTCCGCTGCACCCACATGCCCCGACCGAGTAGCCGGCGCTTACTTCCTAGCCTCGTCCGCCACCCAAGGGTCCAAGCACCGTGAATTACAGGCCTTTTCGGACCTTGCCACCGGAGCGCTTGCTACTCACAGCATAGCGCCAGGCAAGTCCAACTCACTAATTGAACGACGTCTTGCGTCCGCTGTTACAGTTATGTGGTGATACGGGATGGCTGCCGCAAAATGAGACTACTCGGATGCGCAACGCCTCGCCGTCCCATTCGCACCATCCTGGGGTAAGGGGACTTGTGCGAGACAACGGGCCGATCCAGGAAGCACTTTTGATGGTTTTGAAGGTTCGTGAACATCGACAAGAGGATGGATACTCGGACGCTGCGCATGTTCGAGTTTCTCCTACGAAGCATATGTGGGCACTGTCGGCGACAACGGAGCCTCGGCCTTTCTCTTTCGCCCATAACAGTAGCCAACACCACCTTATGGCACTCTCGAAAATGTGCAAACGAAGTAATTCCAGATTAATACACAGGCCTCGAGTAAATCGCCTTTTCGTTCAACATGTCGAAGCTGCCAATTCCCACATGCCGGAACTCCGCCTGTAGGCACTAACACTACTCCCAAAAACAATGCCAAATGGTCTGGTGATGGACGATGGACGCGATTTGCATGTGAATTCCTCCAAATGTTGTCCCACGGAGATGTGAAGGTTCCCCACACTCCGCGGGGCGCACTGGAGGAGAAACACCCTTGAGGGGCGCCGTCAGATGACTGGCATTTCTTACAAATTTCAGTGGCGAACTGCATGGTCTAACAAATACCTCTAGTATGATTGGCGAGCACCACTTTCGCACGTGAAAGTCTTCGCAGCCTTTGGGGTAACTAGCCCAAAATAACTTTCTGGAGATGCCGATTTGCGACTGATGTTGCCGACTGAAAGTCTGGAGTTGAATTCCCGAGGTGGCATTGTTATTGCGATTTTCATGGAGACCCCAGACGCCGTGGGTGCATATATAAGCAGCGTCCCCTATAACGCGCATCTGACATTCGTGATCTTTTTGTGTTGTTGCAGTGGGCGGTGGTCCCTGTACCTTAAGCTGTTTAGTCAGTTAGCATGTGGCTCGGCTTCTCACCTGCCATGCGAAAACGCCGAACCCGGCCACCACACAGCTTCAGAATGTGCAATGAACTTGACCGTCGTCGACATGCCGGTACACTTTTTTTTTCTTTACCAATCTAGAACAATTTGTTACTCAATCTTACAGGATCTCATTGATGCCGTTTGACACCGCCGACCAAATGAACGCCTCTTGACTTGGCCATGATTCAAGGCAGATAACCGGGCCAGCCCACAAGCGATGCTCGCGCGGGGAAGTCTCGGCGGCCCATGCCTAATTCGTCGCCAGTGACGTCGCTTGTCCTTGCTCGACACCAGATGCTCCTGCTCCGAGATTAGCCATCATATACTTCAATACATTTGACCTTCGTCAATGCCCGTCTTCGAACGCTATCATCTCCTCTCTCAATCTCAGTGAAGTATCTCAGTGAAAGTCGGTGATGCGCCGCCCCGTCATTGCGCTATCCAGTTGTCTCATACTGCTGCCCGTCGTTGCCGCCCTGCGCAGCAGCCCCCGATCCAACCACGACGTGAGCTCACCCCGACGAAACAGTCCGCCAAATTATCTCGCCATCATGCCCGGTATTACCACCGTCAACGACCACCCTGTGCAGCTCGCCGTGCGCCTCAGCGACACGCTCGGCTCCCAGCGCGCCGTCGGCAGCTTCTCGTCGTTTGCGCGGCAGCACGAGGCGAGCGAGGAGCGCCTCAGCAGCGGCGCCGACAAAACGACGGTCCTCGCGCCCCTCAACTCAGCCGTCGACGCCCTGCCCCGAAAGCCCTGGGAGGACGAGCGCGAGCTGGGCGAGCTGGGCGCCAACGCGTATGAAGGTGACGATGGCAAGGCCCGGGCCGACGCCAACCTCGGCCGCTTCGTCGAGGCCCATCTCGTGACAAAAAGCCCGTGGGAGGCGGGCCAAAAGGCAAAGACAATGGCAGGCAGGGAGGTTTGGTGGGAGGAGAGCGACAATGGGACGCGCGTGGTGATGCCGGACAAGGTCGAGGTGGACAAGGTGGCGATTGAGGTTGGCAACGGCCAGATTGTAAGCTCGAGCGACACAACAACTCCATAAATGGTGGGATGTGTTTTGCTAACCATGCCACAGTGGATTCTCAAGGGTGTTTTGAAATTGCAGTAAATTGATACAGGTGTAGATGACCACAGGTCTCGAGCTGGACGTGATAATGATGAACGACTGAGCATATTGGTAAAAGGTATTTGTACACGTGTCCTAAGAATCAAGACGCTCTTTCTACTTTAGCGTAATGCTGCTTTATACATGCTATGCCCCTAGTGCCACCCTTTTCGGCGCCTCCTTCTTTTTATCCCTTGTAAACTGCACGGCGCGGTGGCTGCGGTCGTCAAACGCCGCCGCTGGGCCGACGTGCATCTCGTGCCAGCACCGCGCGCAGTAAACGTCGTCATCGCAGCCCAGACACCGTAGCGTGGCGTCCTCCAAGCACACGGTACACCAGCTGTCTACGTCGTCGTCGGTGTACCCCGTCCGCGATTGTAGCCGCGACACGGGCTGGACGGACGGGCGCGACGTCGGCACTGACGGAAAACTTGACGAGTCTGAGCCGTCATTGTTGTCGCCGCCGCCGTCGGCGTTGTGGCTTGGAGCGCGGAGCGCGGCTAATCGTGCAGTAATGTCGTCGAGGCCGGACTTGTTCTCGCTCCGTGCGGAGGAGGACGGGAGATGGTCCTGCAGGTCCGAGGGAACGGACGGCAGGTCGGCGTCGTGCGTTGCTTCATCGTGAGGGTCTTGAAATTCGTCGTCTTCCGATGCCTGGCGATTTTTTCTCTGTGTCTCCTCCGTCTCTGCCTCGTCTTGATATCGCTCCACGATATCCGCGACCTGGCGCTTCATGACCTCGCTGTCCGAGCCGTCATTGTCCGAGTCCAGCTCATGGTCGTGCGTGGGCTGCGGGTCGGATAAGTCTTTGGGAATGTCGTCGGCGAGCTTTTCCAAAAGTGCCCGGACCTGCTCGTCGCTCGGCTCACGCGCGCCCGAGACGCCGCCCGGGGGGTCCTCGTCTGGCGTGACGTCTGCCAAGAGCTCCTGCAGGGTGTCGTCGTCGGTCTCGAATATATGCTCGACAATTTCCTCCTCTTGATACTTTTTGCCGGAGACTGCAGCTGGTGGTATGGTGAAAGTCTGCTTTTCCGAGGCGGCGGGTGCTGGCTGAGGAGCAGTAGCAGCAGCAGCTTCTGGTGATGCGCGTTGCTCGGGCGTCGCTGAGCCTTCGCGCAAGGACCTGAGCCGCGCCGTCAGCGCATCCTCTCTGGATGGTGTCTTGGCCCTCTCAATAACATCTGCTTTGATGTTCCTTTCAAAGGAACATCGCGGCCTCGTCAGTAAATGCCATCTCTGTAGTTCAGTGCGGTCCGTTGCTGCCGGTACTCACTGAGGCGCTTGCGATGGTTGACCGCCGACTGGGCTTCCCCGCAGTGCCTGTAAACGATCTAGCAAGCTCTTGTCGACGTCGTTGACCATGCCTGTGCTCCGATTTTTGTATACACAGGTCTATGAAGAGACTATGAGAAGGTGCGGAGAGTCGTACCGTGACATGTGTAGGTGATGTTTGAACATGCGTACCTGTTTGTGGCGAGGTAGTCGAGGTCGAGGTGGGGCAGCATCTTGGCTGAGCATCACGCGCTTATACACTGTCCCACAAGATTCTCTTAGCTTTTCTTAGATGCTAGGGATAATCTACTATTGAGTGTTCTATTATTTAACATGTGTAAGAGTTGGCAGTATCCCATGTCAAGACTCTATAATCACCGCAGTGTGTCGGGCCCTGCCCATGGTGTCATGATTCGAAACCATCTATGGTCGAAACCAGTCAAACGTATCCAGCAGATCCGAGGTGAAAAGATCCGCAGCGTCAACAAGAAAATCAGTCTCCCAGCCCTGCACAGAAAACTCGTGGCCCGTCGTCTCCGCCGGCGGATCTAGCACGCGGTCCAGCACCTGCTCGATAATCTTCTTGAGCGTCGCGCTGACGCCATAGTTGGGCGCGTCGGACGGCACGGCGTTGAGACACCCGACCAGCATACTCAGCGACCGGATCATGGTTGACTTCTTGACGCCGGCGGCGCCGGACGACGCGGCGGCAGGCCGGAGCAGCTCCATGCACAGGACGCCGCCGGCCGGGGCCCCGTACGCCATGAGCAGCCAGTCAATGTCGCACATGACGCCCGTCGTCAGCTGCCGGTTCGTAAACGGAATCAGCGACAGCTCAATGATTTCGAGGCTGATGCGCACGAGCTCGGCCGTCACGCCCTCTCGCAGCTTGGAGAGCAGGCGCTCGATAAAGAAGACGTTGTGCAGGTGCTCGAGCGTAATATGCAGGCGTGTGTAGACCTGGACATGGTCTAGGACCGGGTTCTGCAAGTCGTCGGCCGCGTGCTTGAGGATCATGGGGAAGCCGTCGTACATGCTGGTGGCCTGCTGCTTGAGCTCGAGCAGCGCATCCTCGCAGGCCATGAGCTTGTTATTATTCCGGAGCGCAATCTCCAGGATCGAGTCGCGCGTGTAGGCCATCATGGTGCGGGCCCGGAGCGGCGAGACGGGAAGAATCTTGTTGCCCAGGCTCCATCCCGCGCTGTCGATTCCGGCGTATGCCGCGCCGGGGCCCGGCGGTACCTGCAGCAGCTCTTCGTCGGAGATGTCGAGCGGCTCTGATTCGGAGATGAATCGGCGGGTGAGCAGCGGCGGGCGGCCGGTGAAGATGGCGATGAGCTTGTCAATGTTGAAGATGCCGGCGAAGAGCCGCCGCCTGATTTGCACAGATACCGAGCGATCGCCGAAAGCAGCGCTAGAAGTGTGCAGGCCCAAGTATGTAGTTAATGCGATGAGATCTCCGTGTAGCCGAAAGTGGCGGAGGTCTTGAAAGCAAGAGTTAGCATCTTGCTCTGCGGTTGCGCACGGGTTATGGAAAGTCTTACTTACCACCATCGCCGCTGATATTAGATTGCAATAGGCTCCTCTCGAATAACAGAAAACAGAGAAGTGTGTTTCCATTGCCAGCATTCCAGCAAAGATTGGCGCAATCCGCGACCAAATCCTTGTAAAAGTCAAGGGCCGTTCTTCTATCCATGTCATGGAGCGCTTTGCAGCTGCCTTTAAACGTCTCTCGCGGCAGACTAAGTAGCCCGGAACTCCAATAGGCATAGAGAATACCGATGCACTCCCATCGCATATTCTGGCCAGAAAACTCCTTGAACCACTCCTGTGGATTTGTGTGATCCTCTCGTAAGACTGATGCAGTATTCAGACAGAGCTTTTTCGCCATGACAGAAAGCGACTCGTCGCTTCTGTCTCCTTCTAGAATGTCACCAAATGTATCCCATAGCGAATGCAGCAACCACCTTGCGGCAAGCCGACACCAAGCGTCGTGGATGTTGCGATACGTCTCAAATAGATAGTAGCTGGACGCGCGGTCGGGGATGTTGCGAATCACATTGATGGCTGCGGCTGGCGGGTCAAAATCACGCAGCGAAAACGAGGGCGCGTCTCGCGGCTGCTGCGTCGAACTGGCGTGGCCCTCGGCGGCGCCGGGCATGGACATGAGGCGGCGCTGCGCTTCCTCCAGATCGGTCGAGAAGCTAGTCGCGCCCATGTACCCCAGCGCCTCGTACCGGACGCTGCTGTCCGGAGGGCGGGCGCTTCCAGACGCGTGGAGCTGTTTCCGGGGCGGCGGCGGCGCTACCCCGGGACTGGCGACGCGCGAC
Source organism: Beauveria varroae (assembly GCA_030780425.1). Classification (NCBI taxonomy): domain Eukaryota; kingdom Fungi; phylum Ascomycota; class Sordariomycetes; order Hypocreales; family Cordycipitaceae; genus Beauveria; species Beauveria varroae. The sequence goes on along the minus strand of JAPFUP010000083.1, from coordinate 32,703 downwards.
CGGCGGGCAGGCAGCCGGACCGGCGACGGCGGCAGCGTGGACGTGTGCACGCGGCTATCACGCGGGGGCGTCGACAGCAGCAGCGGGTCCCGGTCGGCGACGAGGTAGACGCACCTGTGCTCGATCCGGCCCTTTTGGCAGCGCGCGCACGCGGGCAGCTGGTGGTCGCAGCCGACTTTGCGGCGGCGGCATGGCTCGCATGCCTGTGGGCGTCCATTGCGCCGACGCGGGACCGAGGGTGCGTGCGGACGCGGGGACAGCATGCCTTGGCAGCGACAACGTGGAGGCTGTCAGAAGTAGAGACGCTGCGTTCCGTGAGAGGCGCAAGGGTATTGAAAGCCCCGAGATGCCACGAGTTTTGGCTAAAGTGGCGACGGTGAGTTGTCTGCCGTACCTGGCGCGCCAGGCCAGGGCTAGAAGTGGTGCTGTAATCGGCTTACAAACGGCATTTTTGTGCAGTATTGGTGACGACCACGGTGACTTCTTTTTTTCTTCCCTTAAACAAGACCACCGGATCTTAAGCAGCAGTTTATTCTCCAGACCCTGATTACTTTTACGATAAACGCAGCAGAAGATTGACTTCCAAGTCCCCTATCCTGTACTCCGTATCGCGTCTGAGATATTGCTGATTATTCGGCACTGGCGTATGCAGGTCCTTCACAACTGGAGTCGGACACTTTTTGTTTGCATAATTTGGACTACCGATCAACTGACTGGTTTCCTGTGGCGTCCGGTTGAGCATATCTTGGATTTCTTTTGACCAAATCGGCAATTGCTTGCTGGTCATGTCGCGATGCGAGGCTGACGGCGCCACTCGCCTGCACAGCCTCAGCTGAAAAGAGGCGCAGCCGCAGATTCTTGCATATTCACCTGTGCATTCGGGGCAAAGTGGCAACTGCATGGCTGTCCCGGGAGGTTGGATTTGAGTTTTTTATCTCCGATTTGATAGGGCGATATGTCTCATTCCCTCCGAATCTACTTTCCAGGGTGGAGATGAGCCTCGGCTACAGTGTCGACGAATGCAACCCCGTCGATGACAAACAACATTTTCGGGCGTAACCAAGACGTCTTTGGCACTTTTCAAAACGGTGTAAAAATACAAAACTTGTTTGAAATCAACTAACCGCGGGCGTTATAGATGGTGCTCGGGCCGCGGAAGAACAAAAATCTACTCTGTCTGTACTCCCACAGGGGCGGAATTTGGGAGCTTGGATGCTTGGCAGCCTTCGCCATTGTTTTGCTCAAAGCCCCAAGGGGGCGAGACTGAAGCCGGCCCTCGTAGCGTTCATCTTTCAATGTTGGGCTATTTGTCAGTCACTTTCAACTATTTAGCGAGTGTGCCGATGGCGTTGGTTTATCTACAAGGGGAAGACCGTCACTGCATTCTTTCAACGCGCGGTTATAGCTGTGTAGTACCGGAACGAGAAATGCACAAGAGGTGACAGGTTTTCGTGTGACTGTAACAGTGACGGTACGTAAATAGAAAATCTACTTGATAACGACGGCGCGAGAATAGACCAATGGTTGAAGCAATGAGTGCACACATCGGGGGGATGTACCTCCAGCAAGTTGACACGACTGTACCGCGGCCTGTCCAACACGGGCCTGCCTCGTTGGTTGCTTGGGTCATACAGGCTTCTTCGGGTGTTTCTGAGCCCAACAATGATCTGGTTGTTTGATGCGTGGACCAGGTTTGGCAATTCAAGAAAGCAGCAGTAACTAAACACCGGAGAGAAACCTGTAAACAATCAATCACCTGCTGAAGCGCCACAGCCGGGCGTCCGCTAAAAACTTAGCTTGTCCAGCTGCTCTAGTGGTCCCAAAGATGGCCAAACAGCGCATTGAAGCCTTCAGAAGCCCACTGGAGCCCTGGAAAAAAGCTACTAAAGCGCCGCCACCAGGGCGTATTACAGGGCCCTCCAGGCTCTCAGCCTCAATCCACGTGTGACTCCATAGGTAAGTGCCTACCGTAGCAGCTTAGGTACACTCAGACTCTCACTGTCAAGATTCCGCCACTTTCGCATCTTGTCGCAAACCCTGCAGGAACGCCCTTGCGCCCCCAAGCCCCAGACCGACTCCCCCGTCCAATTATTAGCGTCTCCAAAAGCAGTCTACCTTGTTAGGCTGCTGGCTTCTGGCTGCTGGCTACCTACTTGGCCCTTGCCTCCTCAAGCTCCTCCCATGACGCATTTATAATTTCGCGACGCCCCGTATCATCTTTGTCTTGGCAACCTAAAATCAACCCGAAACAACTCTTCTTCAGCACTCTACAATTTGCATATTTACTTGATTGCCTTGCATACCACCATACATCTACAGCTTTGCCGCAGCGCCAATCCACCATCTCAATCAACGGATACATACTTGACGTTTTCCTCGACAACTTCATTCGCCACCATGAGACTCGACCACGCAGTCGTTGCCTTGTCGCTCCTGACGAGTGCCTCGGCCGCCGCCGTCGGCGATGCACTCAACATTGCACGCGTTGATGTCCAGGAGCATGACCTTTTCAAGCGCAAAGGTGGTGGTGCCGGTGGTGGTCGTGGAGGCGGTAGCTCAGGCGGCAGCTCCGCCAATCGTGGCGGTTCCTCCGGTTCATCTTCATCTGGTTCGTCCGGCTCGTCTGGCAACCGTGGCGGCTCCGGTTCTGGCTCGTCTGGCAACCGTGGCAGCTCCGGTTCTGGCTCCTCAAATTCTGGAAATCGTGGCTCATCTAGCTCTGCAGGCAATCGCGGCTCCGGCTCATCTTCATCTGGTTCGTCTAGCTCATTCGGTAACCGTGGCGGCTTCGGTTCCTCAAGTAGCTTCAACCCTTCCAGCTTCACGGGAAATCGCGGCGGCTCCGGTTCCTCCTCCCCCTCTAGACATCGTGGCTCATCTAGCTCTACAGGCAATCGCGGCTCACCATCCAACACTGGATCCAATGTAAACTCTGGCGGTACCACAAGGGCTGGCTCCGGCCCTCAACCCCGCTTCGGCGGCGGCCAGTACTACAGCGGAGGCTCTCGCGTTCCTTTCGCCGCCGGCAGCGCCAGGAACGGAATTGTCCCCGGTCTCCTCATCGGCTCTGCGCTCGCCTTCTGGCCCGCCCTCTGGCTCAGCGGCGCATACATGTACAACTATCACGACCCCTACCGCTTCCGCAATGAATCCAACAACAACAAAGATGAAGAGTTGCCCGTCATTTGCGGCTGCGCCGAGGGTGCTTCATGCAGTTGTGACGACAGCGGCAATACGACTGCAACCCTCAATGAGCTTGTCGGCAACGGCAGCTATGCCGGCCTCAACAAGAGCGTCGTCACTGTTGGAACCAAGGATGGCCAGAAAGTTCTACTCATCAACGGCACCTTGCCCAACGGCACTACCGCACAGGGCGACGAAGATAAGGATGCCGACGGCAACTCCACAGAGTCGTCGGACTCAGCCGCCGTCAGAACAGCTCTTGAGAATATGGGCTTGTGGCCTGTTGTCCTCACTGCCGTTGCTATTGTCTTTGCTGCCTAAGACATACAACAACTAGTTGCGTTACGAACTTAATGTGTATCATACCTTTGTGTTTTCTTCTTTCTTTGTTTTAGAGCGGGGGCTACAAATACTGGCTTGGCACATGCCTGGGTAGGGTGGCCATCAGCGTTACTTGACAGGCTATTTTAGGCCTCGTCATGATTTTATGTTTTTGAGACTATGATATCCTTCGACGCTGGGTACAACTTGGCGTCAATGAATTAGTTGTGATGATTGAATAGAATCAAATAGAGATCGTCAAGATGCTATACACATGAGTTTACCCCAACCGTGCCAGTGAAACGCTCCAGAACTTCGAAAATAGACTTCTGTTACCACATCGTTTCAGCGCAGTTGATGCATCATGCGTTTGCTAGTAGAACCCTCAGCGACCCGTATTCGTGTTTCTCGGCTTAACCAAGGTCGTCATGATCATTGTTTGAAAAGAAAAGAAGGATTTGTTGATTTTCTCTTCGAGAATTTATAAAGTCTGCTGTGATGCACCGAGACTCGACCCCAGAATCAATGCGGCCAGGATGGACGCACGGGCCCACTTTGTTTGCTGAGTCATCGCTTTCAGGCGGCCACTCTTCCCTGCCGCTTTACTTTCAACTCACTTTCAACACATCCTAGCAACCCAACGAGCTACGCGCATCCACGCTCAAGCCTTGCGCGCAAAGCCTCATCCTTCTTGATCACATTTGCACTATACAACTTGCAGTATCTAGTTATTCAAATAATGGTTTAAGCGCCCTTCTCGCCCTCAACAGCCGGCTCGCGATCGGGGACGCGGCTTCACGATGGCCGACGATCAGAATTTCTCCTCGTTTAATGAGGACGAATGGAAGGCGCAAGAGGCCACCGATCAGCGCGAGATTGCGCGTCTCTTGGAGCAGAGCCAAGATGGTTCTAGCGGGGGTTTGAAACTAGACGACACTCCCTTCGATCAAACGAACAAAGCCGACGATGCGGAAGACTTCGAGGACATTAGCGATGATGATCTACCCGACGAGGAGCCCACCGCTGGTGGCTCGCTCGAGATCCCATCCCTAACCGATGATGGTGGCACCAGTAACGATGCCGATGATCTTTTTGGCGAAGGGCCGTCTTCGCCTACTGATCCCATTGGAGACCACCCATCCCCAGGACCACGCGTGCACGATACCGAAGCCGGTGATGAAACTCAACAAACGGATACGGGACTGAGCTTCTCTGGCATGAACTTTGATCCCGATCCGCACATGTATGGCGCCGCCAATCAAGACCCAGATATCCCTGCGCCTGCCGAAACCGTCGAGGACTTGCTCAAGGAGATGTGGCCAGCATTTAAGAAGGGGCGTATTCTCGTATGGAGCGAACTACTGCCGCCTAAAAGAGCAACATGGAAGGGAAAAAAGCCCGTCAGGAAACCGAAGCATCTCGTCACAAGCAAGCTGAGTCTTGACCTTGCGCCAGATGACGAAAAGCAATTTCGCATCCCAGGACCAGCAACAACAGGGTCCCTTAAGCAGAGGATTAGCGCGTACGGTTCTAAGCGACTAGTACTTTGCGACAAGGACGCCGCGGAAAATGAAGACGAAATTGTTCAATTTGATATCGATCAAGAATCCGACGGTGAGCCCGTCATGGGCTACACGATGCGCGATATTGAACTCGCGTGCCAAGATTGGGGCAACGATATCGAGACGATACAAGAGCAATTTGAAACTCGTCTGGCTGCCGAGCTCAAAGAAAGCAACAAGATCAGGCATGCGAATGCCGACCAAGACGACGAATGGGACGCGGAGTTCTTGCAAGATTTCGGTGAAGACACAAAAAGTCGGCCAAAGAAACGCAAGTTTGTTCCATCTGGGCTTCCCGAGATACCACGTTACACCGCGCCATCCTTTGATAACTTTGAAGAAAGTACAAAGCGTGGTGCTAAGCGCGTTCACTTGGATATCAGCGACCCTCACCTTTTGATTGAATCAGACTCGCAAGTCAACCCCAAACGTATTCGTCAAGAGGACAAGAGCAAACAGACTGGCGCTGGACGCTTGGGACGCACCATGGCGCAACGATTCAACCTGTCCAACGATGAAGCGTATGATTTGCTCAAGGAGAATCATCAGAGCAAGGTCCGTGCCACTCTCGGCAACATCTCCGTGGAACACAGTATGCCCGCTATCAAGTTGACCTGGCCATACTACAAGGTCCGGCTGCCAGGGACGACAGATGAGTACCATCGTCCTCGTTTTCGTTACAAGAAATTCTCGCATCATAGCATCAAATTCGACAAGCCCCAACATCAGAAACGCAAGATGATGAAGGGCAAGGCCCACGAAGTTTTCCTTAAGTCAAAGGACTTGACTTTGGGTGATAACTCTACTGCCGTTCTCTTTGAATATTGCGAGCCACGGCCTCGCGTTTTAAACAATTTCGGTATGGGCACCAAACTTATTAACTACTACCGTCGCAAAGACGAAAAGGACGAAGAGCAGCTGCCTAAATTAGAGCTCGGTGAATACCGTACCCTTCTGCCCGAGGATCGTTCTCCCTTTTCGCTATTTGGCACCGTGGATGCCGGCGAGACTGTACCCACGCTTCACAACGAAATGTACCGCGCTCCAGTCTTTAAACACACTCCGAGAACAAATGACTTTTTGGTTGTCCGCAATACAACTGGTGTGGAAGGCTCACGCTGGTATCTACACAAGATTGATCATATTCACGTGGTGGGACAGGCGTTCCCTTCAGTTGAAGTTCCGGGACCCCATAGTAGAAAGGTCACGAATGCTTCCAAGAACCGCATGAAGATGCTCGCATTCCGCATGATACGACACAGTCGGACAGACAATTGTCAGCTGTCTGAAATGACCCGACACATTGCGGATTCGACTGATACACAGAACCGGCAAAAGCTCAAGGAGTTCTTGCAGTATGACAGAGACAGCGGAGAGAAGGGCATGTGGCGCCTGAAGCCCGGCGAGGTGCTTCCCGACGAAAATGCCATCCGCGCCATGATCAAGCCAGAAGATGTCAGTTTGCTCGATGCCATGCAACTCGGCATCAAGGAGCTCGAAGACGCCGGCTATGATCCTCGTAATGCCACTATTGAAGACGAAACCCAGGCACCCGAGGATGGTGAAGAAGATGACGGGGAGGACGACAGCAGCAAGATTACCAAAAGCGCCGCCAAAAAAGCACAAGAAAAGCAGGAGGAAACACTTGCAGACAAGATGGCGCCTTGGAAGACGACCAAAGCGTTTATAGATGCTTGTGCTCAAAAGGCCATGCTTCAGCTCCATGGCGAGGGTGACCCGACTGGACACGGACTGGGCTTCAGCTTTATCCGCACGTCGATGAAGGGAGGATATATCGAGGCTGTCCAGGGACCACTAGCAACCTCTGCAGACGCTATTGAACGTGAGAAGCGAGCCAACGGCGGACATGCATACAACGTCAAGAAGCAACAAGCCATGTACGAGGAAGGCATCCGGGAAATTTGGGAGAAGCAAAAGACGACATTGACAGATGCAACACCACACGATGACAATGATGTTCAGCCACAGGAGGACGAGGACGACCGATTCAATGTACAGGCGGCAGCGACACCGGCGCTTTTTGACGACGGAATCAGCCAGATTAGCGGTTTGACTTCATCCAGTCGTCACCAAAAGCGGGCAATTCGAATCAAGCGCGACTACCGTCTCCCGGACGGATCCATCCAGACACGAACGGAAGTGGTGCATGACCCGGTCGTCATTTCGCAGTACTTGAAACGACGCACGGAGGCGGAATTAGAGATGAAAGAGTACGTGAACCCCCGACTGCGGACGCTTGGGCTCAGCCGACAAACATGGCGGCGACTGACGCCCATGGTTCAATTCATGCTTCAAAACTCTGTATACACGAAACAGTTGACAAGCCTGGCACCGCCCAACTATGGACCGGGTGCCGTGGCAATTATAAAGGACTTGACTGGCTTTGAGTTTAGAGCGCCTGCTTACACCTATTTACGTATAGCATCTACAGCGTGCGTCCGACGGGCAATGCCGACCATGACCGTCTTGCAGGCATTAGGTACGTGAAGTGGTTGTCGATCAAGGTGGCTCGTGACTAATTGGCTCGTGACTAATCATGGCGGCATAGAATCAAGAAAGAACTCGAACGATTGGAGAAGAACAAGGCCCGACGACAAGCCCGAGAGCAGCAGAAAGAGCTGCACCAAAAAGCAGCTGCCGGCGACGCAGCATCACCTTCAACCGGAGGGGATAAAATCCCTACGGGCACTACTCGAAAGTGTGCCAATTGTGGCCAGGTTGGACACATCAAAACAAACAAAAAGTATGGAATTGACTTCCCCACCCCCACGCCCGCCCTTTGATTGGTGGGCGGCAGCCAAAGTGCAGCCACAAGCAGCAGCAGATGCAGGTGAAGGTACCAAGAAGAAGCTTAGTTTCTCGAAGCTACTCGGGGCGTCTGCCGCGCAGGCACGACGCCGGGATAAGCAACGCGCAAAGGCGCTGGTGAGTGAAGAGAAGCAGCGAGAGAAGCAGCGAGAGAAGCAGCGAGAGAAGGACGAGAGACGAGGGGAAGTGGAGGCGCAGAAAAAGGCGCAGGAAGAAGAGAGAGAGCGCAGGAGGGCACAGAAGGAGGAAAAAGAGCAGGAGAAGCTCACGCAGCGCCTCGAGAAAGCCAAGCAGGAAGAAGCAGCCAGGCTAGAACGGCAGCAATACAATGCCCGAGCCTCTCTTGCTGCCGAGCGAATTGCGGCCAAATTTCGAAGATTCGCGTCTTGATGCGCCGCGTCTACTGTCGATGACAAGGGGAAATGAAGGTCGACATATGCTGCTTTGGGAGACGTTGCTGGCTGCTACTTACTACTGACTTACTACTGACCTACTACTGATCCGGCCCATATGCTGCTGCTCATGATTTGCCCATGATGATTGGCTTGAAGAGAATATTTACTAACAATTGCGCCTTACAAGGTTATGTCCTCTGCTCAACGGTACGATGAAAGCCGATGCTACGGCGGAGCACGGCGGGTTCGGCAGCTACAATGCCGGCAGTGCAGCTTCTCCATCGTGAAAAGCTGATGGACGGAGAACGGAGAGCTGGAGGCGCGATACACACGGAGGGATACAGGGTACATGGCATACGTGGGTCGGTGTCTAGCTGTCTTTGCTTTGTTTGTGCTTTAAAGTACGGTGTCTGGCGTTTACAACAGGAAGAGGCGCATCAAGTTAGCCAGGTTGTTGCTTGCGTTTTACTGTAAAGATGAGACTATCAAAGCCGTTGATTGGGCGAGTAAAAATAGCTAGGTGGAGAGGGCAATAATACCAAAACGGCATATTCAACAAACTATTGACAGCTGCATCGAGACGGTAGACAGAGCAAACAATGGTGAGCGTTTTTGCAACAATTCAGTCTGTCGAGCAAGGGAGAGGAAGCTCGGCGCAGCGAATCAGACGAGGAACGAAGAAAGCATGCTGGTACTAGAATAGAATGCGGGCTCCCTTTGTGCCTACTGAGTTGAGTATTCACCGCGTTTGGTGGAAAAGCGGGCGATTTACCGTAGATTTGTGCATTATTTTGAAGCGAGGTGGCTGGACTGGGCTGTGGCTTGAAGAGTGGAGTTTCGAGATGATGCGATTGCTGAAGATGATGTGTTTTTTTTTTCTTCTCTCGATACAGGTCATGATGGCGGTGAGAGGCGGGGGGGGAGGGGGAAAGGCAGAGGCGGGCTGTGCTGGCTGAACTTGTATTTCGTCGAAAAGCCACGCGTCGAGTGGGATGCCAAACAATGAGGCCAACATACAATAGTAACTAAGAGAGGAGGGCTAAAGTAAGTGATGATGAGAGTAATGCAAGTTGTGGTTGTGGGCTGTTGTTCGATTGATGATGCTCCGCCTCGTTGCGTGTGTGTGTATGTGATTTATTTTTAGAAACCTGCGCCGCGTGCAGCCGCACGTACCCCGGGTATCGCGCCCCGGAAAAAACTAACAAAAAATTGGGGGGGGGAGGCTGGTGATGTATTCATGCACGCCCCCTTGGAGAGGGAAGAAACATTAGTTTTAGATGTCATCAGTCCACTGAATGCCTCATGTGAGATGACGAAAGTGAGGTGCGGCGGCGGTTCGGCGAGCTTCGGCTTGCTGCGCTGGGGAATCGCTGGGGTGCGATGGGGGAGGTGTTGGTTTGCGCAACATCTACGGATGTACAGCAACCGGCGCTTCGAGGGATAGGATGTACTTGACGGGCAATAACTCGGAAGTGCTTGGTACCGATGGCTTGATCCCTCGGGTCTACTACGTGTTGCTGATGACAGCGGCTTATAGGGTAGATAAGAGGCCGCATTTTGAAATGTGGCACGTTTCTCTCGACAACCACCCCCTCACTGTGGATTTGTGACTATTCTCCTAGTATTAGTTTCAACTAAATCACAATCGATGGATTCTTCAATCTTTTAGCGCGCCGGAGCTCGCCCACGATAACGAAACAAAGAACTGTCACCACGAACCTTGTCTGCGGGGCAAACCCTTTTTACCCCTGCTCTCCCCGCCGCCGCGTTTCTATTGTTAGAAATAAAACAAAAAGACAACCGCAAGAACAATGTCTGTCGCCATGTGCGCTTGCTGCATCTGTATATGCGGGAGAGAGGGGCAAAGGGAACACGCAGGGCGACGGATGTCAATCTCTAATCTACATGCAGGTAACCTGACAGGTCGGGATCCAGAACAGGGAAACTACGGGTAAGTCGGTATCAACTCGGCAGCTGGCTGGCTGGCAAGAGCGTCTTGGGCTGGAGAGAAGCATGCCGAGTCCGAGGAACGCGTTACCTGCAGTATGGGCGCGTCGCGTGCTGTTCAGCTTTGATAGCTGCCGTCATTTGCTTTGCATATGTAGACTACACTAATAGTATCATTGCATTGAGTATCATTACAGTATGCATGCATCTCTTCTGCACATTGTACGCTGTATCATTTGAGGATTGCAGCTGCTGAGAGCGACTGCCGTTGCTGCTAGCCCCCCACCACCCTGAATAAACGGACAATCTTGTCGTGGCGCTGCTCCGGGCTTACAATGGCCGAGGTGGACTGCAATAGTATGGGGAGATTGATTGACACGCCACGAACAAATTTGGTTGCGTCTTTGATTTTGGAGACGCGTAAAGCGCTCAAGACGGAGAAAGGTAGGAAAGGAAGATGAGGATGATGATGGTGTTGACGATGCGACTTGTCGAAACGAGCTAGCAGAAAGATCTCGAGCAGATAGATTAGACAACCCCTGCCCGCCCTCTCCCATGTGGTTCCTAATCTCGTCCCAGTGGCCAACTAGTGCGACATGTCATGACCAAGTAGCAAGTTACACGACTTTTGCTTGCCAGATGATAAGCGAGACGTGACGCCTTCGTTGGCAAGGGAGAGACGAGCAGAAACAAAGGGAGGGCAAGGAGGGGCGAGAGACGCTGGTATAGTTACGGGTATTTTTTACTGGCGCATTCATGACTGGCATTTCTGTCAGGAAACAGGAAAAAGCACGGAGAAGAGCAGTTTATGCCGCCCAACTAGGTACGCAAGGAGATGGACGACCGTCGAAACAACGTTTTGGCCAACGCCCGTTTGTTGCGGAGTTTCCATTTGAGAGACGAGAAGTAGAACCCTGAGAAGTCAGAGTCCGAGTCGTGGCGGCTTTTTTTTTTTTTTTTTTTTTGCTTTGGCACGACGTCCAACAGCAGCAGCCGGTGGCGGTAGGGATGGCGTATGATGGACCCGAAGCCCTGATGATCAAGTAGTTATCGCAACGGTGTGGTCGCGGAGGAACAGCGAAGCGAGTTGCTTTCCATGCCGAAAAATGAACGTCTGGGCAGCCTATAATGCTTGATCCTCGTCCATCTTTCTTACGTCAAACGCCGTCGCAAGCTCACGGACCGCATTGAATATTTTTGCGCGAGCCGCGCGATTGCGGCAGTGAAAAGATGCACCGACGCGGTACCCGTTGGAGAACGGCGTGAATTGAGTAGACCAGTACTTGTTGGGCCTAGCAGGAAAGCCAACACAGCCCGATTATCGTAGTTTGCAGCTGAGCCATCGCAGGGCTCCCATATGTGCGGATGAGTGTAATACTGTGTAAATGCGGATAAGATAGTAGTCGAGCTATTGCTGGGATTTGCAGGCCCGCACGTCATGAACCTGGGCTTGTGGCGGAGAGAAGGGCAGCGAGAGGGATAGAATTTTTTTTTTTTTTTTTTTTGCAACGGTGGCTGTGTCACGTCGGCATCATGCCACGCGAGAGAGTTTCAGTAAATTGAGAAAAAGAATATGATGAAAAGTCGATTGCTGGTTGCACGTGGTACGTCCAATATTTTAGACAAGAGAGAAATTATTGCTTTTCAGGCTTGATAATTGATTTCAAGCTTGAACCTCCACTTTAATAAAGGCGCAGATGGGGAGCTGTCGAAAGCCGCATTGGAGATTACACATGTGGACGGAACAACCAAAGGACAGTTTCCTTCCCAGAGAAAAAAGCGCTGTCAGCAAAGGAGTACTAGCCGTTGCTCTGTTGAGCTTGCGCATGTCTCGGACGACAAAGGAGGGGTGTGTGTGGGAAGAGAGAGAATGAGTAAATTAATAATAAAAAGAGTCGATGCATGTTGGAAGATTAAGCCGAGCGAGCGGTATGCGTTAGTGCCAGGGTAGGCGATAGTGTAACAACGACACAGCTCTCTCCCCATTTCTAGCTTATTGAAGTCAAGTAAGTCACTGCTGTCGTCCCGTCTCTTGTCTGATCTCTTGATCTCTCTGCAGTCTATGAATAGTCTTGACAGTCTGTGATGGGTTCGTTGGTGGCTGAGAGGGACTTGCGGCTCGTTGGCCTCGGGCGCTTGCTAGCGCAGTCTAGTTGGTCCGCCTGGCCCTTTTTAGCGGGGTGAGGCTCCCCTCCCTCTTTTATGGTGGCGCTTTTGTTCACGTTATTTCCAGGTGTGTGACGCGGGCAAAAAAGGGAGAAAAGAGCAGGAAAAGTACAGGGAATAGAAGAACCGGGCAGGCAGTCTGCGGTTGTCTAGCGGAAGGGGTACATGACATGCCCATGTTGGTGAATGAGTCGGATACCGGTACGGATAACGGATAATGATAGATGGGTGCCTAGACAAAGTAGAGTCATGGTTTTGGGGCAAGATGTTGCTTCGAGGGCCCCCATTGGAGTGTCTGCCTATTTGTATCACCCTGCGATTTATTTCTGCGCGCGAAGCCAGATTGATTAATCCGTATTCTCCTAAATAATAAACGTTGGAATTAGACAACTAGCCCACTGACCATTGGCCCACTAATGCGCCCTAGGAAACCATCAAGCTGGCAAGGGCAAGGGGTACATTTCGAGGTACATCTTTTGAGGTGCATGTGCGTCGCAAGGTATTTAGGTACCTGTCCACGTAGCTGCTGCGTTTGTCCTTAGAAATACGGGGTACTGGTGACTACCTTACTACTTATCCGTTTTCCCTTCACCCATCGTCCGCTGGCCCTCTGTAAAAATTCTTCAAGCTTATACTTGATATTCACAGAGTAATATGGCTGGCATTTGTGCATAATTTGCAGCTTCCACCCTTGCAGACCCATTATCAGTAGCCCCAGCTCAGTCGAGACTATCCCACAGCAGCACAGACACACAGGCCTTTCTCACTAAAAAAGGTTGGACCACCCCCCGCTAAGCAGTTAGCAGGAGAGACCCGTAAAATAATGTTACCCTCTCCAACTGCCCAGTACCAGTAACTCCCCCTTCCCGCCCACCACCCCCATCCTAACTTGTTCTTTTTTTTTTTTTTTTTAACCTCCTCCCATGAACTGAACACGATCATGGTCTATTATTAGAACCCTCCAACGCCAGATCCAGCCCCATCATCCTGCACGACCAGGCCAGGCTTCCTATTCGACCAACTGTGATAGCTTCGTCCGTTTCTTCGCCCGTTTTCCCGTCGTCGTTTCTGGCTTCTTTTGCCTCTGAACCGTTTCGTCCTCGTCCTCTCCTTGGCGCCGCCGCCTTTTGCTTGTTTGCGCCCGCTCCGAACCCCTCGCTGTTGCATGCCCTGCGCGCGGCTCCCTCTCCTCGTCCTCGATCTTCCCCTTCTCCTCGTCCGCTCCTCCGTCACCACTGCCCATCGCACGCAGCATCCTGCCTCTATCCGTCATCTGCTCTCCGCCGTCCTGCAGCCCGCAAACTCGCCGCAGCTCCGCGCCTTCGCCGCCCAGCCTTGCGACTCCCCATAGGTCCACTCCCTCGTGCGGCCGTTTGCCTCCCTACCCCCCGGCTCGCAACCTCGACCACTTCTCCTCAACCAGCCCACCGCTCTGCGACTTGTTCGACCCGTCATCGCTGCCACTGCGGATGCGCCTGATTCGGTGCACCGACGAATGCACACGGCTCCTCAACGCTTGACCTTGTCCACCCGTCAACCTTCTCCACGCCCGTTTGTTCCCGTTGCGACACGGCCAACATTACACTTAAACTCGGCGCATAGCTCTGCTCTCTCCGGGTTTCTGCCGCCATCACTCCCGCTTGTTGATTCACATAAACTCCAGTCACCATGGGTCGCAGAAAAATCGAGATCAAGGCCATCAAGGATGACCGCAATCGCTCAGTGTATGTTTTCCATACTGGCGTCTGCCACTAGCCTTTCACCCAACACACGTCTTCTAACCAACATGCTTCACCTATAGTACGTTTCTGAAGCGCAAAGGTGGTCTCTTCAAAAAGGCCCACGAGCTCTCTGTTCTCTGCTCCGTCGACGTCGCAGTCTTCATCTTTGGCAACAACAAGAAGCTCTACGAGTACTCTTCTGCTGACATGCACGATCTCATTACCCGTCACCAATATGTGAGTCAGCTTCCATAGCTTGTCCGTGATTTGCATGCGACTAACAACCCTCAAGCATGGCGGTCCCAACGAACACAAAGGTCCAAACGACTTTGCTGGCGGAGACGATGGAGACGACGACGACGACCCCGACGCAACACCTCCCCGAGGTCACGAAGAGGCCCAGATGATGCCTCCCCAATATCACCCTCAACATGCCCACTTCCCGCCGCAAATACGTCACCACACTCCTACAGCTTCTCCTCCAGTTGCCAATGGCGCGCCTTTCCCAGGTCATCACACTCATCAGCTTCCTCCCCGCGGTCACTCGCCGCATCCGCCCATGGGACGCCCCGATTCGAGAAACGATGGCCGCCGCATACCCTCGACCATGGTCCCTCCGCCCGCTCCTGGCACCCATCCTGGCTCCCATCATGGCATCACATACATACCCGCGCCTCCTATTTACAATGGTCCTGCTGCTCCCTCGCAGCCCATGATGCATGCTCACGGTGCCCAGTATTATCCTCAGCAGCAACAGCATGCTCATCAACCACCGCCTCCCCAAGCCTATCCCGACGACCGTCGCCCTCCTCAACCGCACCCGCAACAGCCTCAACCTGGATACGCGCCTCAACCACCACAGCAGCCTCAACCTGGATTCGCCCCTCAACCGCCACCTCAGCAGCCTCAACCCGGATACGCCTCTCAACCACCGCCTCAGTCCATGTCTATGCCACCACGTCCCGATATTCAGCAGCCCACGGCCATGCCACACCCACCTCTACCGCCAGATCGTCGTCCCATGGACTTCCAACCACCGCTCTTTAGAGATGCAGCTCCCGACATCGACGCCCGCCACCCGCCTCTACTCAACACAGATGCCGCTATCAAGAAGCTACCTCCGCGGAGATCGCACAGTATCTTTACGCCCGTAGAAGAGAACCGATCCATTTTGGGGCAACATTCTAGATTGTTCAGCACTGACGAATCGACTATCAAAGAAGAGCCTTCTAGCCGTTCTCAGTCCGTTGATGCTGGCGCTCCATCACGGACGTCACCTCCGCTACCACGCTCGCATAGCTCCATGGACAAATCTCGAAATGTTTCACTGCCCGACGCCGCCTTTGCGCCGCCGTCTCGAACGAACAGCATTACCGCGGGCCCGTTGTCCGCCAGACCGCGCGGCCCTAAGCTCACCGTGCAGATCCCGGATGGAGGCTCCGAGCAAAGTGGAAGTGCTGTCACGGGAGAGTCAAGCTCGCCACGCAATCCTGCAGATACTCCGACGCACACGCAAAGGCGGCATGGCTCCATCGTGTTACCGCCGCCCTCTCCATCTGCTTCCGCGCTGTTGTCTGCAGGAGCTACCGGGCCGCCGAACCCATTCGCGAGACCGCCGGTCAATCCCCAAGGTATAGGCAACACTGGCATAGGCAACAGCAATCCCAGCAAGAACGAAACACCGCAATCTGCGCTGCCATCGAGGTACCTCAACGGAGAATTCTTGCCCAGCCCGAGCAGCTTCTATCCCGAATGGAATTACAAGGCTAGTGACAGCAATACGCTTCCCAGCCCGCTCAACTTTTCGACACCCGTTGTGGGATCCGGCCCCAGCTTCTTGACCCAGGATCAGAGCCAGATGGCCGCATCATCGGCCCCGATGATGGCATCGTCCGCAACGGCGACAGCTGGTGCGCCTGACAGCCTCAAGTCGCGAGAACCGTTGAAGCGAAAGAGCGAAGGTTCGGCGACGTCGAGCGCAAGCAGCCAAGGGCCCGCAGCAGAGCCCAAACGAGTCAAAGTTGAATAACGGCCGATTTCGAATTGCTTTGACTTGTGAGCAAAGCACACCCGGGGGAATGATAACGTTTAGTCTTCTTTCGAGTAAGACTTTTGCGCTGCTTGTTCCTTTGCTTTTTTTCTTTGTCTTTTGGTTGCAGCATTTTTTCTGATACCCATTCGCGCCATTCGGACGACGCTTATGTACATGCTGTGGACGAAGGCTTCTTGATGGATGCCGACGATTTCTTTTTTTCGTATACATCTATCTTGTCTTGTACTGACCGGGTTTTTTCTTCATCAGTCGTATACACTATATATACCGACTTCTTTGTCGATTTGGTTTACACACCCTGTTTTTGTTTATTTTCCCCCGTCTTTGAGAACATTTTTCTCGACTCGGTCCTCTCGCTGTGTTTTGCATTGGTTTTTTTATTTTCTTGTCACTCAGAAGGTCTCATGTTTGGCAAGGATAGATGGAAATGGAGTACCCAGATATGGGACAACGGCGACAGTGTACCGCCGAATTAGGAAAACATGTCATGCTGCATGGAGCATAACCAGACGGGAATCAGCCCGAAGATGACAATACAACTTTTCCATGCCATGATGTCGATTCGACAATGTGAGGTCCTGACGTAATAGTTTCTGTATGAACTGTGTCACAGTTTGGAGGCTGCATCACAGTCTTGAAGCAGTATTACAATTGCATCTTTTAAAGCAAAAGGCCTATATGCAAGAGACATATAACCCTAATTCAAAACAAGAGCAGAAAACACAAGAAGAAAATGCAACAAACTCCTACCAACTCCTCTGAAACTCCAGATTAATAAAAAAAACGCATGCTCCGTTATCCTCGTATACCCAGCTGTGTTCTGTTCCGTCCTACCCCTTCTTTTTCAATCCAATCAAAGATGCAGAAACTTGTTCAACCGTGATCTGTAGTAACACACGGGGAGAAGAGAAAATTTTCCGCTTTTTTCAAGCGTGGGATGTACCGTAGTTGCGGCTATTGCGCTTATTGTTGTTGTTGCTGGTGCTGCTATTGCCGGTGTTGCTAATGTTGCCACGCGCATCCTCCCAGCTTGCGGCGAAGCGCCGGCCGGTGGCTGCCAGCAAGCTCTCCTCCTCGTCCTCCTCGGCGTCCTCATCGAGCTCAGCGAGATTGACGCGGGGCGCGCGGAAGAGGGCGGTGACGAGGACGACAAGGAAGACGGCGAGAAAGACAAATTGGCCCCAAAATGTGACGATGCCGAAAAAGGGCCATGTGGTGGTGATGCGATTGAGAAAGGTGGACATGACGGAGGGGGTGCAGGCGCGGGCGGCAAAGGGGTGCTCGAGCGAGTGAGCGCAGGGGAGGACCTTGTCGGGGTTGGCACGGCAGTCGGGAGGCAGGCCGGGTGCGGGGGGCTCGAGGCTGCAAAAGGTCTGTGTGCCAAACACGCTATACTGAGGCGCGACAAACATGGCGACGGCGTAGTTGACGGCGAGGGTGATGAGACCGAGCATGACAGTGGCGATGAGGAGGGCCTGAGGCGCGGTTCGGCCGCGGCGGATCTGGAAGATCCGGATCCAGAGAAAGCGGATGCCGACGGTGGCGATGCCTGAAATGGAGCTGCTAAAGAGATGCAGGACGAGCAGGGCCATGAGAACGTAGTCGATTGGGAAGACGCGCGCCGTCTGAACAAAGATCCAGTTGATGGGCTGGAAGACGCGGATGCGGTCTAGAACGTAGCCGCAGCGTTGCTTGCAGACCGAGTGAGTGGCCTTGTCGATACCGGTGATGAGCATAGAGATGGCGACGAGGACGGAGAGGAGCAGGAGGAGGATGCCGCCAATCATCTTGACGGGGCGGAAAAATGCGCAGACCTGCAGCCAGGCGTGGTAGAGACGGCTGTGACCCTCACCCTGCGCCTCGGCAGCGAGGCGCTCACGACGCACAAGTGTCTGCTCTTCGCGGACGAGGGCGTCGAGCTCGCGGCGGTCCTTGCGCGTCATGCTGTCGTCGTGGCGGCCGGCGTAGCGCATCTCGAGTTGGCGCTGGCGCTCGCGGTTCTGCGCCAGCTGCGAGGCCGTCGTGGCGGAGAGCTGCGGCGCCGAGATGCTGGGCGCCGACTTGATGAAGGAAATGGGCATAAGAGCGAGACCGGCGCCGGTGTAGACAACGTAGAGTAGGGTGCCGAGGGTGACGAGAAGGCCGAGCGCAAACGTCAGCGCCTTTTCGCCGTTGCTCTGCGAGACGCCGAGGTAGGAGGACGCCAGGTTGGCCCAGTCTTTACCGGGACCGCCGCCGCGGTCGCCGGCGGCGGGCACAAAGAAGCCAATGAGGAAAAGGGCGACGACGAGGGCGACAAAGAAGAGGGTGTACTTGGCGGCGGCCCAGAGCCGCGAGCGCCAGGTGCGGCCCTCCTCCTCAAACTCAATCTCGTCGTACTCTTCGTACCAGAAGTAGGCAAACGGGATGAGCAGTAGGCAGAGGAGGGCATCGAAGCTGTAGAGGGTATAGTAGAGGACCTTGAGTGAGAGGAGAATGTCAGCAACGCGCTCCGGCGTGGCCCAGTGCTTCTTGACGCCGAGCCGCGCGGATCCCGTGGCGGAGACGAGGGCAATGTCGACGGGCAGTAGGAGGACAGTGGCGAGCAGCGCCGTCAGGCTGATGACGGCGACTGCGCTGACGACGGCGGAGCGCTCGCGCGGCGTCTGCCACGTAAAGGTGGTAATGATGGCCGCGATCAGGCAAAAGGCGACGGCGCAGGCGTAGGCCACCCAGATCAGGCTGGTCTGGATGAGACCCGCGTCCGCCAGCATGGTGACGACGGGGTGCAGTAGAAGCTGGTAGTGTTGATGGTCCGTCAGTGGGATTCGATGGAGGCCGCGGATTGATTGTTGAAGGCTATTTGGGGTGATGGTGATGACAGAGAGTAGTGAGTACTTCGTGACGCAATGAAGAAAGTCGGAGTATGGAAACCTGCATAAGTGAGCAGTACTAGTGCACAACAGTTGTGCAACTACCTACGGCCGATGGATGCGGCGCTGCAGGCGCAGCAGGCACTGAGGAGCTTTACCCCAGAGTCTCATAACACAGTGCTGCAGAAGCGCTGGAATGCTGCTCCAGTGCTCCCACGGCGGCGGTGTCCACAGGTTGCTCTGCGGATCATTCCACTGCCGCCCCGAGAGCTTCAGCCTCAATTGAGCCAGCCACACCGTGCCACACTGTGCCACAGCTAGCTTCAGCGTCGTACCAAAGCAACTTTTACAACCTGCATCGCAAAGCCAAACTCGCGACTTTGCCAGCACCATCTCCCAATTCGACTCGCAGGTCGGCGATTGAGAATGACCTTGCTGCCATGCAGGTCTATACGGAGCTTGTGGCGCCCTCGGCCGTCACTCATTCTCTGAGCCTGCCCTTGACCTCGGCCTCTGCGAACAACCTCGTCGTCGCAAAGGGCTCCCTTCTACAAATCTTCGAGACGCGCACCCTCGCCGCCGAACTCGATCCGCAGTATCAGCCCGCACTGTCGACGACCAAGAATGAACCCGACTTTGACATGCGCGGCGGGGGCGGGGGCGGTCTCGACGACGGCTTCGAACTCGCCGGCGGCGAGACCCTGCTGCTACGCGACCGCGCCCAAAACACCAAGCTCGTCCTCGTCGCCGAGATCCCCGTCGCCGGCACCATCATCGGCCTCGCGCGCCTCAAGCTACAGAACACCGAGTCAGGCGGCGAGGCCCTCCTGCTGGCCTACCGCGGCGCCAAGATGTGTCTGACCGAGTGGAATCCGCAAAAGGCGGCCCTCGACACCGTCTCAATACACTACTACGAAAAGGATGAGCTGCAGGGTGCACCCTGGGAGCTGCCCTTTGGCGAATACGTCAACTATCTCGAGGCCGACCCTGCTAGTCGGTGCGCGGCCTTTAAGTTTGGCAGCCGCAACCTGGCCATTCTGCCGTTTCGCCAGGCAGAAGAAGACCTCGAGATGGAAGACTGGGACGAGGCGCTCGACGGGCCCAAGCCTGCCAAGGAAGCGGCGCTCGCGACCAATGGAGATGACCATGAAACCGAGTCGCAGCATTCGCCTTCTTTTGTGCTGCGACTCCCACTGCTCGACCCGACTCTGCTACACCCAGTCCACCTCGCGTTTCTCCATCAATATCGGGAGCCTACTTTTGGTATTCTGTCTTCTGCGCAGTCGACTTCGATTGCTCTGGGGTTCAGGGACCACATGACCTACAAAGTCTTTGCTCTAGACTTGAAACAGCGTGCTTCCACCACCATCTTATCAGTCACAGGTCTACCCCAGGACCTTAAACGCGTCATTCCGCTGCCAACCCCTGTTGGCGGCGCCCTCCTTGTGGGCGAAAACGAACTCATCCACATCGACCAATCTGGTAAAGCCAATGGCGTTGCGGTGAACCCCATGGCACGACAAATGACAGCCTTCAGTCTTGGCGATCAATCCGAGCTCAACTATCGTTTAGAAGGATGTGCAATCGAGCCCATCTCTATGGAGTCTGGAGAGCTTTTACTAATTCTCAACGATGCCTCCTTGGCAATCATCTCGTTCAAGATTGACGGGCGTACCGTGTCTGGAATTAGCCTTGCCCCAGTCTCACAAGAAAATGGCGGAAACCTACTCAAGAGTCGAGTTTCCTGCATTTCTCGCATCGGCAAGGCCTCCATGTTCATCGGAAGCGAGTCCGGCGACTCTGTTGTTCTCGGGTGGTCGAGAAAGCAAAGCCAAGAGAAGCGCAAAAAGTCGAGAGCCCTAGATGCTGACCTCGCCCTTGATGTTGAGGATATTGATCTCGATGATGACTTTGACGAAGATGACGATTTGTACGGCACAGAATCTGCTGCCGCGAAACCATCCCAAGCTGGGCCCGGAGCTACGAAAGGCGGCGAGCCCGTTTTTCGCTTACAAGATGCGTTGCTGTGCCTGGCACCGATCCATGACGTCGCTCCGGGCAAGGCAGTGTTTCCATCTGACAGTGAAGAGGCGGTTTTGCGGGACGGTGTCACATCAGAATTGCAGCTTGCTTGTGCCGTCGGTCGAGGAAAGGCTGGTGCTATTGCCATTTTGAACCGCGAGATCCAATCCAAAGTCATTGGAAGATTCGAGTTTCCGGAAGCGCGAGGCTTCTGGGCCATGTGTGTCAAGAAACCGGTGCCGAAAGCGCTGGGCTCTAGTGCCGTCATCAGCAGCGAATACGATAGCACTGAGCAGTACGACCGGTTCATGATTGTTGCCAAGGTCGATCTCGATGGTTACGAAACATCGGATGTGTACGCTTTGACAGATGCTGGCTTTGAGAGCTTAAAAGACACAGAATTCGAGCCGGCGGCAGGCTTCACCCTCATGGCGGGCACCATGGGAAAGCAAATGAGAATTGTACAGGTATTGAAATCAGAAGTTCGATGTTATGATGGAGATCTAGGCCTGAGCCAGATTTTACCCATGCTGGACGAGGATACAGGAGCTGAGCCAAGGGTCGTCAGTGCAAGTATCGCCGACCCATATTTGATGATTATCAGAGACGACAATAGTGTCTTTATTGCCAAGATTGGCAGCAATGATGAGCTTGAAGAGGTTGAAAAGGACAAGAGTCCCCTTGTCTCGACGAAATGGCAAACAGGTTGCCTATATGCTGACTATGACGGGACTTTTCAAGCAAATAAGCCCAGTGACAATGCTAGCCCGAGGGTTATGATGTTCTTGATGAGCACCGCCGGCGCTTTGCACATGTATGACTTGGAAGATCTCTCAGAGCCAGTCTACGTTGCGGAAGGCCTTACCTCGACACCCCCTTTCCTATCTGCCAACTTTACCGGCCGCAAAGCTGCTGCGAAAGAGACGCTGACCGAGATCCTTGTTGCTGACCTCGGCGACGTTGTTAGCAAAAGCCCATTTCTCATTCTCCGCCACGACACTGATGACCTGACTCTCTACGAGCCTGTTCGATATCAAGAACCAAACAGCAGCTCACCACCACTCTCAGACACACTATTCTTCAAAAAGTCGGCCAACTCTACTATAGCGAAAAGCGCGCCGGCATCCGACAAGGAAGAAGACGAAACACAGCAAAGGCGCTTCGTCCCGCTCCAACCTTGCGGCAACGTTGGCGGCTATAGCACGGTGTTTCTTTCCGGGGACTCGCCCAGCTTTGTTCTGAAATCAGCAAAGAGCATACCTCGCATCGTCGGCCTACAAGGCCAAGGTGTGCAAGGCATGAGCACTTTCCACACAGCAGGCTGCGATCGTGGTTTCATTTACGCTGATACCAAAGGCATTGCCAGAGTCAGTCAATTGCCCACGGATACAAACTATGCCGAGCTAGGCATCTCCGTCAAGAAGATTCCTCTCGATTGCGACGTGAATAGAGTCTCATTCCACTCACATACAGCCACATATATCGCTGCGTGCTCAACGCGGGAGCCGTTTGAGCTGCCAAAGGACGACGACTACCACAAAGAATGGGCCAGAGAGGTTGTCTCTTTTGCGCCAACTATGCCGCGGGGTATGCTGAAGCTCATCAGTCCTGCGGCCTGGACAGTCATTCACAGCCTAGATCTCGAGTCATGCGAGACTATCGAGAGCATGATGGCACTTCACCTTGAAATCTCCGAGGAAACCAAAGAGCGACGCATGCTTGTCGCTGTTGGCAGCGCGATTTGCAAGGGAGAAGATTTGCCCACACGTGGCCGCGTTCAAGTATTCGACATTGTCACAGTCATTCCCGAACCGGGGCGGCCCGAGACGAACAAGAAGCTGAAGCTCCAGGCCAAAGAAGAGCTGCCGCGCGGTGGCGTCACCTCCCTGTCCGAGATTGGCACCTCGGGTCTGCTGCTGATTGCGCAGGGTCAAAAGTGCATGGTGCGTGGTCTGCGCGAGGACGGCGGACTGCTGCCCGTGGCCTTTCTGGATATGAATTGTCATATTCTGGGTGTTCGCGAGCTGCGGGGGACTGGCTTGTGCCTCATGGCCGATGCCTTTAAGGGCATGTGGTTCGCAGGCTACACGGAAGAGCCGTACACCTTTAAAGTGCTCGGAAAGAGCGGCGGCCAAATTCCCATGCTGGTGGCAGACTTTTTACCAGATGGCGAGAACTTGTCCATGATTGGCGTGGATGCAGACGGTGACTTGCACGTCTTCGAATTTGATCCTGATCGTATGTTGTGTTTCTACCCCTGTGCATCAATCACTAACCCCTACTTTAGATCCCAAGTCCCTGCAAGGCCACCTTTTGCTACATCGCACGACATTCTCACTGTCGCCCAATGAGCCGACGACGACTGTACTCCTCGAACGAACCGTTCCCGCCTCGCAGCCCCAGCCCAAGGGCACCACCGGCGCAGAGACGCCGCACACGCTCCTGCTGAGCTGCCCGACCGGCCAGCTGGCGGCGCTGACGCCGCTCAGCGAGTCGGCCTACCGTCGGCTACTATCGCTGACCAACCAGGTGCTGCCGGCGGTGGTGCCGCACGGCGGCCTGCACCCCAAGGCGCACCGCCTGCCCGAGGGACGCGGCGCGCAGAGCCACTCCCGGGCCGTGGGCGTGGAGACGGCGGCGTCGGGCCGCATGATTGTCGACGGCGCGGTGCTGGCGCGCTGGACGGAGCTGGGCGCGGCCAAGAGGGCAGAAATGGCGCTCAAGAGCGGCTACGACGACGTGCACGAGATGAGGGGTGAGCTGGAAGGCGTGCTTGGGTGGTCTGGCATGGCGTACTTTTGAGAGGCATATATATTGCATTGTATAAAGCGAGCCGCAGAGTAAGCGAGAAAAAGCATTTAGGTGGGATAGTTGGCTGGGAGTTGAACGAGATGTGATATCTTCAATGAAGCTGATTGCTCTTGGCCACCATAGGTAGTTCTGCGACTGACCACTGCCATTGTCCTAGCCGCCATCACCCATCACTGCCATTTTCCTTTGGCAGTCCACCACCGTAGTTCTGCGACTGACCACTGCCATTGGCTGGTCAGCCGGTGACTGCTGAGCTGGTGGCTGCTGAGGCGGCGGCCGGTGGCTGCTGCTGAGCGGGCGGCTGTTGAGCCAGAGAGCCCAGACTAATACAAGCCACGAGCCATGGAGAAATACAGACATACATAGAATAGTGGTATAAGCTAACAGACTCGTTTAATTACTACTACTGCTGCTAGCCTTACTGCTTAGCTTAACAACGAAGCCCGGCTGCAATTAGAGAGCTGTGCGGCTCCGTTCTCGGCTTGAGCCGCGCCGCCCCAGGCGTCGCCAGTCTCGCCAACTTTGCCCAGCGTGGGGCTTGTCCAAGTTCTTGATCGAACTGAGCCGGATGGAGACCTCTGCTCTGGCGACCTTCTGGAAGATGGCCTTCCGGTCTTGAGGGCCAGGGCCTTGTTGTTTGCTTTACGAGCTCTTCGTTCGGTAGCTTCTGTCTCGTGTGTTCTGCAGACTCCGTTTCAAATCGAATCGCCTTCCTGGGGACGACTTCTGGCTTGTATATCTCAAGAAACCCGGGAATGTCCTGGTTTGTCTTGAGAAGAGTGCGAGTTAGGACACTCGAGAAGAGTGCGACTTTGGACATTCGCAATCGGCTCGTCTCTATCGGTGAAAAGAGAAGTCGCGACACCGCGTTGAATGAGCGGCTCACAATGAATGCGGTATCCGAGTCGCTCACAGCCTTGTACTTGGAACGAGGATGCGGCGGCAGCATAATCAATGACACGAGTTATATAGCGCTGCTAATAGAATATGTCAGTAGATTGATCTGCTAGAGATGAGCTTGATGATGATGAGAGGGAAGAGACAGAAGAGATAAAGGAAAGAATCTAACTTAGACTCGAGAGGGCTTTGTGATGAAATCTCGACGGAATAATGGGAGGAATGCTACCAAATTCTAGGTGAAAGAGATGCTAATAACGCCGCTGGCAATGACGCTGGCAGTGATAAAGCTGAAGCTGGTGATGATTTTGGCTAGCTTAGAGCCGGGGAAAAAGAAAAAGAGAGGGTTTTTTCGTGATAGCTTTATTTGTATTACAGGACGAGTGTTAATAAGGGCTGAATTGAGGGTCAAAATCGGTAACGCTGCTGCCTAGAGGCCCTTCTACCTCCCCTGTGGCAACGTTGCCGCTTAGAAGCCTCTCACTTTGCGCGCCGTCCCTCCGTGTCAAATTCTACGATCACCTGGTTAGCTAAGTATTTGAGACTGATTACGACGCAGTTGCGAATGAGCAAGAAGATCTTGGTAGGCCCGACGATCGAGGGTACAGCCTGCTTTGTTACCGCCGCACGCGCCGGTAACGCCAGCGGCAGAGAAGTGCGAGAAACATTCAGTATCTATAGCGATTCATTTAGGCAGTCAATCAGGCAGTCAATCAGGCAGTCAACCAGGCAGTCAATCAGGCAGTCAACCAGGCAATCAATCAGGTAGTCAATCAGGCAATCAATGTCTGTATCCACGCGGGACGGTTGTGCTGTCGGCACTCCGTTTGCAGACTGTCGCATTCACTCAGTTTTTCATTGCCCCATGCCCAGAGGTCTGATATCTGGCGCACGAACCATTGCCAATCGTCTCTGCTTATTCTCCCTCTCCCTTTCTTTCCCTTCATGCATCTTCGTCTTCATTATGCCTGCGCCAATTTTTCTGACTCTTCAGACAGCCCTTTTCTTCAAATTCGTCAGTACTGCCACCGGGATTCTCGGACTCGGTTGGCTTCCATATCGTCGTCGCAAGAGGCGGCCGATTTTCTCTCTCCTGCCCTCCACCTCCCTCAAGGAGAGCCCGGTTGGCTAAGTGGTATAGCCGGCAAAACGCCAGTATAACAAGCCTGTCATGCCTAAGAAGGCACAGAAGGTGCATAGCAGGGACTACGCCATTCTGCTCGGAGACCCTCTAAAGCCCGTTATTATAGCAAAAATACTTAATAAAGATAGCTTAATCTCTTGTAGGTTAAGTTATTAAGGCTATAAGATAGTAATCCTTACCTAGGGTATATAATTAAAGCTAATCTATCTAGAGATTAGATACTAAATAATATAGCTTTAGTACCTAATATAATAGTAAGAGATATTAAAATATGAATAATACTATATCTATAACTAACGTAGTTTAAGGTCGTTAAGCTAAATGTGACGTAGAAGTGGTAACTAAGTATATTATTACGGTTAAATTTCCTCGTAATACTAACATCGTAGTTAAAAACGCTAGAAGGGCACGAGTACTACCCCGAAGCCTACTAAATCGACTGAATACTATATGTTAAGGCCTACACTAACGACTACGATACTAACAACCAGGTAACAGCTATACCTTCTACTCGCCTCTGTGGCTCACTAGTCATGAGCCATGGAAGGCCCCTTTTCGGGGGTCGCTGGTTCGAATCCAGCCGGAGGTAGCCCTGCGGGGTGACCGCAACAGGCCCTAACTCGCGGCCTAAGAAAAAAATCCGAGTACGTGACCAGACGGCAGACGTTGGAGACTGGGTGTCAGGCAGGCACCCACATACCTATGTGGGAGGGAGGTGTTTTTGGAGACCGTGTCAGTTACATATGTGTTTTTGCCGTCTACTCGACGTTTTAGAGCTTCTTGATACATTTTTCTTACCATTAAAAATATCTCTAAGATGTTGATATACTCACTAGATGGCAAAAATACAGAAGAGATTTAGCAGTATATTTTAGCCATGTCAAAAAACACCCTCCTCCACCTAGGTAGGCATCCATAGGCATCCCTTAGTTAGCGGGCACCCTCTTCCACAATACAACATCATCACTCTCTCTCCATCACAGTTGGTAGCAATTGCATCAAAAGATCGCGGTCTCCATCAAGGGAAATAAATTCGACTTCGTCCACCAGCCCGTCAAGCTATTTAGCACAAGCTCGTCGAGCCATTCGACACCAGCCCGCCATCTGCGGATAATGGAGCAGAGAGAACTTCATTACTTACAACAACTCGGCCAAAGTGCCTATTTCGTTGTGGGTAGATAGATTGTTTGAATATATGAGGCCTTGAACGCCCACAACCTGGCAAAGTGGTATCAGTGTCATCTCTCGTTTTATCGGTTTTCGAAGCGGCACATCTAACGGCCTGGCAGCCACGACCTTGGCATACTTGCTCGATCAGGTATTGGCCAAGGGCCAGGTCGTAGTCGCGCATTATAATATAGTCGGCGTCGTTCGGCATCGCAGCCACTTCTTTGGCGCTCTCAAGGTCACTGGTACATGAGACGGCTTTCAATGGGACATGTCGGATGCTTCGGTGGCTGCACGAGAAAATTTCGCGCAGGATGTTCGGCTCACGACGGAGGAAGGCAGTGCCACCTACAAAATTAGTTTGTCGCTCGATAGCGGCTCTGTTCAATCGGGCCGGGCACAGGGCTTTCGGCGTTGTGAGCAGGCTTCGAGCCGACATTGGAAACCGTTCGGCACACTTTTGGGCATCGTTGGACAGTTGATATCAGGGGGTAATGATGATGCATTCTGTGATGGAGAGAGGTGATGTTGATGTATCGTGGAAGATGCGACGCCTGCCTGACATATTTGGTAGGTTGTCGGCCAATGGCCCGGCCACAGGCCACACCTAACATGTGCCACCCGACAAAAAAACGTCCTTGTTCTTAAGGTCCTATAATTATATACATAGAAATTCCCGGATGCCTTTCTATCTGTTTGTCTTTATTGCTATGTGGCTTGTGGCTTAGGCTCTCTGGCCTGTTGTGCCTGGTGCTCTGGCTGGTGCTCTCAGGCTGGTGCTCTCAGGCTGGTGCTCTTGATGACTGGTATCTGTCAGACTGATGAACAAACAACAACAAGAAATGATGAAATGGCCCGGACGGACTGGTATTGCTACCTACCGCTTGCCAGATGACAATGATGTTGTATTCGCCGTTCGGTAGGTTGTGGGCCTGTGGCCCGACCACAGGCCACACGTAACACTGAATTTCTTGCAACGTCTCGGGCCGTACCCTGTCGCAAGCGCGCCCTTCGTCTTGTACTTCTCAAGGCTAATCCAAGAAGGATGGCCTTCCGTTTGGGTGCATCTGGACGAAGCTGCCATAACACTTCCTTCTTCGTCTAGTAGGTCTGCAGAAACTGTCTGTTTGTCGACCTCGAATTGAACATGGTGCGATAACGTTGCTTCGGCATTTTCTTTCGAAACCTCGCTCTGACTAAGAAGTGAAGAACGGAGTCCGTTAACAAGCTCAAAATTGGGCATCCTGTTATTACTTATTGAAGGCGATACAACCTCTATTCGTAAAGATCCTAGCGTTGGAAAGATGGATGTTTTGGTGTGATGTGTTGTGACGCGGTGCGAATCGCGAATTCAAGTGCTTCCGTGCCAAAGAGCAACTTTGCAATGATAACAATCGTGCAACGTAATTAGTCACACTGGGAATTGAATGTAATATAATGTACGCAAGAGCCTAAATTTCATTTGCCATTTTTTTTTTAAATACAAATTATGACTACACGCGCCACGCGCCCATATAAGATGGGCGCGTGGCGCGTGTACGTTGCCCATCGTCTTCCCCCCAAAAAATTCGTCGACCTCTCAGCAATTGACCAAGACCCTCCACATCCTTCAAGAGACCGTGACAACCCGCCCATCTTTCACCAGTGTGGTGAAGACGGAGCGCAACGCCGGGGCCTTTCGCACGCACACATTGCCTTCTGCATCGACGAATTCGAAGCTCTGTTTGGCGGCGTCTTTGGCTTTGATGGTAAGCTGACCATTGCTGTCCATCAAATGTCCCGCGGCATTGATATCCCCCACAATGATGAGCCCGGACCGAGAACGAGTCATCGCGACATTCAGTCGCGCCGTGTCCGTCGTAAAACCAGGATCCGAAGCCACCGTGGAACCCATGACAAGGACGATTATATCATTCTCTTGACCCTGGAAGGAGTCCACGGTGGAGGGACTCGGTATGCCGCGAATCGGCTCATACTGATGTTGCTTGAGTTGCTTTTTGATTTCAGCAACATTGGCGCCGTACGGGGATATTATGCCAATGCGCGCAGGATCGACCCTCATGGCCTGGACGAACCCGGAGACAATATCCAGGGCAAGTGTCACTTGCTCGGAGTTTATACTAGAGCCGGTGACAGGATCTTGCACGGTCTTGGAATTTGGACAGTGCAAGAACACTGGCCGAAACCTGTCGCGAGGCAAAGCAGCGAGCCCTGGGACGACATTGCGCAGGTATCTCTCGAGATCCCACCCAATCTGGAACTCCGGTCGCAAGATATCGCAGCTGGGGCTGTAAGAAAATGGAACGTCCGGGTAGAAGATTGCGGAAGGCATGTCGAACATTCCCTTGGCCATGCGCAATTGTTGATTCAGACGGAACATCGGTATTCCCATCGCCTGAAATTTGAGCAGAGCAGAGATTTTTCCATACTTGGCAAAGCGATTGCGGTAATTACCGTCGGCATCCTTGTCCATTGAAGACATGACGGTGGGTGGCAGCTGCCTGGGGTCGCCGCCAAGAAAACACGGCTGCATCGTGTTTCCCCAGACGTCGTAAAGATCGGCGCAGGTCATGTTTCCAGCCTCATCTATGGCAATGGCCCTGGCATGCCAGTTCTTCCAGGTCGCATACTCCCGAATGTTGTGGGATGCGGCGGGAGTGACGCACAGAACCTCGACATGCTCGAGCATCTTTGCGATGTATGCGGCGAACTGTTTGTCGTCTAGCCCGCCGGCCTCGTTGAATGTCGCCCAAGTTATCTTGCCTTGCGCAAGTGCACTCAGTCGTGCCATAGGCCCCTCAGAAGGGAAGTTGTGAAGAGTCCAAAGCCCATGACTATCGTCATGTTCGAGCTTTCTCACGGCAGGAGATCCAAGCACCATGAGTAGCCAATACGTAGGTGACAAGTATAGCTTCCATCGGGACTTATCGCTGAACATGTGATCCGGTACGGCAGCATCGCCCAAGCTTGGGTCTCGGAGCAGTGCTTTGAGAGCTACCAGCTCAAACTCCATCTTGTAGCCACGGACGACAGTGAGACGGCGGTAAGGGGGCACCTTATTGTCCGTGCTGGCCTTATAGCGTTCGACAACTGCGCAGCTTCTTTTGTAGATTCGCTCGGCGAAGTTGGTTGTTGCAACATGAGTCGGGGCTGAGCAAATGACTTTGCCTAGTCGTGCAGCCATAGCAAGCACCGCAGCAGCCATCATAGTCGTTTTTCCGGTACCCGGTCCCTGAATTGATCAGCGAAATTACAACAGTAGTGTAGAAGGAAGTAGTAACTTACTCCTATTATTGCTCCAAAGCCAAGAGGACGACGTTGAAGATAGTTGGCCCAGCGATCTCGGTCCTCTGGAAGTGCTTCTTGAACAATTGCTGTGACTAGTGCTTGATTCCCAATCTCCAAGAGATTTAACACCGGCAATCTGCGGAGCCCATTCTCGCCGTTTAGCTGCCACTCCCAAAAGCCGGCCCCCTTGACAAACACGCGGTGGAGGTGCATCATATCCTTGAGGGCCGCCTCATTTTGCAGTTGCACTGCTGTGGGTATCCTGCCTGGCACTGGTATGTTCCATCCAGAGACATTTGCTGGTTTCGATGTGAGAAGAAACAGATCTGTTGCCGCAATCTTTCGCTGTACCTCATTGACTTTGGGGTCGATGAAGATGGTAGCCCAGTTCTACTGGCCATTGCCATCACACATTGCCCTGTTTGCCGCTGAGCGGTTCCCGAACACCTGTGCTGTGACATGTACCGGGTTTTCACACGGCCGCTTCGAAGGCTCGATCAGCATGACCAATTCCTTCTCGGCGTTGGGTACATGGCATTCGACGAAGCGCGGGATGGTTTCCGGGTGCTTGATGATAGTGCCATCCCATTCCTCACAAGGATCAGTGCCTGTCTCTGAGTCATAGAGACTCACTTCGACCTTGCCGGATGTTGCTAGCCGACGCCAGGCATCACCGTAGACTGTCATGAAGTCGTCCGTCAAGGACAAAACGACATAGAACTTCCCTTTGTCGTCGACACTGACAGATGCTTCATCCAATACTGCAAAGTACATGGGCCGTTTTCTTGCTTTTATCTCGAGGGCGACCTCGTAGATCCACAGTATGTCCTGGGCCACGGCGTGATTCACGACTATGTTGTGCTGCTCGTCGCTGTCGAGTACAAAACTTGGCGTGTATTGATGTCCTCTGTGCATTTTGACAGGGCCGCGGTAGTACTCAAACGCAAGGCCGACAGTCTGGTATGGAAGTATGAACGGCTCAGGTAACGGCTGCGCGAAAAACTTCTTGTTTGTCTCGTAGACAGATAAATCCATGAAGAAGGACATTTTCTTCTGTCTAATGATTTCCATCAGAGAAAAACCGGCCGCAATCGGCTGGTTGTCATTTAACCAGCCTTCCAGTTGTGGGTTTTCACCATCGCTGAAAGGCAGACCAAAGCCCCCGACTGTCGGCTCAGAGTTCTCGGGAATTGTGACATGAACTACAGCGGCATCGCTGCATTTTGCTCCGCTGAAAGTCTCTGTGTAGTTTGGCAAGGTCTGTCTGGCGTTTTCAACCACGATGTTGGTATTGCGAGGAAATTTGACCGTAATGACATGCTTGGTTGCCACTTCTGCGTCACATTCAGCTCGACGACCTTGAACTACGTTAGTCATGGACATGGCATTGTTTGTGTTTTGACATCTCTTACAATCGTATCGGACACCAAAGCCATAGGTATCATTCGGCATCTGATCTCTGGACAGATCGGCTTCAATTGTGTACCCCAGGTAAGGATTACCATCTTGTGGCCTTAACAACTTGAACCTGCAAGAGATCAAGCTATCTTTATCGAGTATTTTTGCCACAATGACGGGCTTCAGAGGGTCTCCGAGCCTTACACAAAAAGTCAGAATTGTCCACAGTTGTACATTTGTGCTATCTTGATACTTACAGTATGGCACAGTCCCTGCTCTCGACAGCCTTTGGAGTCTTGGGCTTTTCTGCGGGCTTGGCGGCAGGGGCGGGCTTGCTAGACGTGGTAGGCTTGACACCCTGTCGTTTTGCCGGTCTGGAGGGTAGATTGGTTTGCATTGTTGCGGTATCCGAATCCTGAGATACCGGACAGAGGGGGAGAGAAGGGGGGGGTCGATTTTCTGGTCCTAGAACACAGGAAAAGGACGGAGAGGGCGTAATGACGACGCGGCAGTACTGAAAAGCTTTGAAAAACGACGTTTCAAGAAAAGTCGGGGAAATCTGCGCGGGCAAGAGAAGATTGAGATGCATGAAGGGAAACGGAGGGAGAGGGAGAAGCAGAAAAATTGGTATCTTTGAATCTTCAGCACAATGGTCCGTGCACTAAAAATCAGCCGATATGGGCACGGAATGATCGGAAGTGAGTGTCATGGCCGAGGCGGCTCAATTGGAACAGGCCTAGATCTACAGATACAACGTAGTGCCGACAGCCTGACTTGCCTACCCGATAATCGACAACCCCGGTGCCCTTTTCTATACCTACCTACTTCGAAATCAGTCCCACGAGCCGGCCCATAATCTTCACGGTCTAAGTTGCCCTTTTGCCTAATAAGTCAGATCACTAGTAGCGCATATCAAGCGAGGCCAGTCAGACATCCCAACAATCAGT
>JAPFUP010000082.1:0-93227 GCA_030780425.1 Beauveria varroae | reverse complement strand
TAGGTTATAATATTATTAGAAACTGATAGTAACTAGTAGGTAGTACGGGTGTAGTTAAATTCTTTTTCTCATGAGTACCCAAGGTCAACAATTTGGCGCTGGTATTTGTCAGGCGGTGTTGTTGCGAACTCAAAAGCTCGACGTAATTGGTGGCTATTTCTGGGATGGGCCAAGCCTCTAGGGCGAAAGTAGTTGCGTCAGTACCCCGCATCCGGCCTGTGAGGCGAAATAGATGATGTATAAAGACTTACCCCTCCTCACGATCAAGAACATCGATGTCTCTTTCATCGAAACTCGGATGCTTGCTTGGCTTTTACAGAGTACGATTTGGCTGAACACGAAAATGGCGTATCTTGACCCTGCCAATGAGAAATTTGTCAAGTCCCTAGAAGGGGGACAGCCGCTGTACAAGAAGTCCTTCGTGGATGCAAGACAAGTCCTCGAAAGCATCCAAAATTTCAAGCCCGCCGAAGATGTTTCTCAGGAAAGGATTTCCGTCACCGTTGATGGAACACCGATTGAGACGATTATTTTTCGCCCCGCGAAAGCGACTGGAGAGTTAAAAACGATCTTCTACACTCATGGCGGAGGCTGGATCTTGGGAAGGTATGTCACAAAGAAGATCGCATTCTCAAATAAGACGGTGCTAACTCTTTATATGCAGTCCTTCTGTACACGGTACCCTTATGGAAGACTTTGTGCGCCAGACTGGAGCGGCTGTTGTCTTCCCTTACTACACGCCAGCCCCAGAGGCCCAGTATCCGACCCAGTTTGAACAGTCTTACGGGGTACTTGAGCATATCGTCAAGAACAGTGCAAAATACCAACTCAATGTCAAAACATTTGGCCTCGCTGGTGACAGTGTTGGAGGTATCTCTCTCTCCTTCTAGCTTATAGTAGAGGATATTCGGCATGACTGACACGTCTTTAGGAAACATGGCCATTGCGATGACCCAGCTTGCATTGTCTCGAAATCTACCTGCCAAAATTGGCCAGCTTGTTCTCTTGTATCCGGTCACTGACACTTATGCCAAATCTGCAACATACAAGGAGTTTCAAAACGGCCCGTACTTAACCGAAAAAACAATGGACTGGATGATTGGCGCTTTTTTGCCCAACGAAGCAGACCGTCGCAGCGCGCTTGCCTCGCCCTTAAAATTTGCACCCGACGATGTTCTATCCAAGTTCCCCCCGACGACCATTTTTGTCTCAGGAGCTGATCCGTTGATTGGGGAGGGCGAGGCATTTGGCCATCGCCTGCAGCAGCTTGGCGTTGATGCAGCAATCCTCAAGGCTGAGGGCGTCATCCATGACTATGTCTTACTAGAACCCATTCGAAACACGGCCACGCCACGGGCCGTGACTGAATTTGCTGCTTTGAAGCTCTTTAAGGCCGTTTCTGATGCATGATAGGCGTATTATATAGCAAATTTCGATTTGAGCGCCTCGGCCGCAACAGGCACTCATATAGTCAAATGTTGACATGTTGCAACCTCGATAAGATGCTGTGACTGAAGCCTTTTTTAGCGATCGGTGCCTGACAGTTCCCTACGAGGATGGTACTTCTTATTCGCATTCGCTGATGAAAGCAGGTAGTCTTGCGTAAGTTGAATAGTGGTGAGCAGTGTGAACGAAAATTCACAGAATCGAATGCTGAGGAGCGCCGGAGGCGTGACGCGCCAAATGCATCAGCACTCGCCGCTTGCCTTAATTACTTTACAGAAGTTAATAGTATAAAGTCACACCACACTTGCTCTCATTTTGTGGTGATGTACTTGGACTATTAGGTAAACAACGGATATCGCCCACGCTGCTTGGTGCGCCTTTATTGATAAGGCCTAACTGAGCTCTAGTACCGTAGGGTTAAGGCGGAAATCTTGGCCAGGTAGACCTAGGCGTTTGCACCTAAGACTATGAGAGTTTTGACAGCACAAGGCACTTCAAGTTTACTATTGGACAATGGAGAATCCTTTCCTCCAAGTTTATGTTAGGTGTGAGTCCTGTTCTTGTGGCACAGCTGCTGATATATATATATATAAAAGAGGAAGAAAAAAATAAACACAGCGCTGGTACTGTAATTGTCCTCCTTATCAACCTGACCGCTCCCTAATTTGGTGTCTACTCGCGACTTTAGCATACCTCAGCACTGAAACATGGTAGCTGTTTACTGATAGCGAGAACAGGGTACTTATTACCGTCCTCTCCCTCCTTGTTGCTATCTGTCTTGTACAAGCACTGCTCTGAGAGAATCGTAGGGTATAATCCATAGATACCAAAGGCGCGTCTTTAAAGAGTATGGTTCATAGAGGCTAGAAGATATGCGTGTGTAATTGTCGGTTTGTATGTATATACTGTTTCTGGTTGTCCAAGTGGGTAGTGGCACAATCTCATCCATCAAAGGCTGCAAGCAGGTAATTAAGCTACCGTTATAAAGTGAGTAAACCTATTTCTTATTGTACTTTAAGTTTCACACCACTTCAATCACGGTTTTCCCGAGACCGCCTTTGCCCGTGAACACCACATCAAGAGCCTTGATAGTCGCAGCAATATCCTGCATTTTCACTGTCGTGCCAACAACGGCTCTAATCTTACCAGCCTCGGCCCATTCCGTCATTTTCTCAAGGTCTTTGGCATTTGGGTCCAAGAATATGTACATATACGTGCTTCCCCAACGTGATGCCCTCCATCGTCGGTATGCGTCGCCAAGATTGAGAAAAAGTCGCGCATAGAACGGAACCGAGGGACTCTTCCTCCCACGCATGATTGGCGCGTTCTGCAGCGTGTCGCCGGAGGGCAGCGTAGAAATGGAAACAATGAAGCTTCCATCTTCTTTCATGAGGGGCAGCATGTCCATTGCCTGGCCCATGGTGTCAAATACAAAGTCGACAGAGCGCGGTTCGATGGCCTTGAGGGGATCTTCCTTTGTATAGTCGATGACTAATTTGGTCAGCAGCTGTGATAAAACAATATAGACTCTTTCTGCATACTTTGGTCGACAACCCCCTCGCCCAAAAGCTTGGGGACCCTGGCAACTTTGGCGGTCGACACGGTGGTGATGACTTTGCCAGCTTTAAACACATTCTTGGCCAATTGACAAGCATATGCACCCGTGCCACTGACTGCAGATATCATACTGTCAGTATATAACTTGAACGCGGAGAGAGCAGTAATAATCACTCACGGCCAGCAGGGATAAAGACAGTCTTTCCTTCTAAAGAGCCCTCGTACTTGCTAAAAGCCTGCAAGGCTGTAATAGCAGCAAGGGGGAGCGAAGCAGCGTCATTGAAAGACATATTCCTTGGCTTCAGGGCAACGTAGTCCTCTGTGGATACGGCATATTCTGCCCACGCTCCGCGATTGATCTCCGGTAAGCGAGTGTAGACTTCATCCCCGACCTTGAGCTTTCTAACGTTGGTACCGACTTGTGTAACCACACCAGAAGCATCGTAACCGATGACGTAGGGGAATCTGCAGTCGTGTTAGCTTTCCCATGACAATACAGGATCGTCGTCGAAGCAAGGGTGCCTCGCAGAAGTACCAGAACACGTACTCTTCCGAGATGATCAATTTAAAGATACCGTTGGCTTTTTTCACGTCGACAGGATTCACACTGGCAGAATGAATTTGAATAACGACATCGTCTGGGTTTTCGATAGTTGGGCGAGGCAACGACATCAACTTGTAGCCTGAGGGGCCGCTAAATCGAGAAATAGCAATAGCCTGCATCGATTCCGACGCCATTTTTGCAAATATTGGCAGAAGCTTTCCTCTATAGACTTGACTTGACGGGATTTACTTTTTTACAGGCAAGTTGGTTTTTATCTAGACGGAGATGCAGCTGGGCCGGCCACGGACCAAAACTATCGCGGTACGGAGCCGGTGTAATTGATCTCGGCCTGGGTGGCGCCACCTGGCGGGACCTCCGGTCTCAATTCGCCGTTGTATTTGCGCAGTGGCGGACTTTGCAGCCGCACCCTTTCATTCCGCAGCGGATTGGCACGCACAACGGTAGCTACATCGTCAGTACTTCCGAAGCTAGTATGAAACAGAGCTAATGGTGTATGATAAGCCTGTGATTTCAATTTCCGCACGATTCAGCAATCGAACCATAGAGATCGGGATGTCATAAAGCCCGGCCTCCCGCCCCTCGGGGTTCCAGCATGTTTGGATGGACGCTGCGGAGGAGAGGACTGTAGTTTCAATCCGCCGGTAAACGTTAATATGACTCGTCAAAAATGGCTTAGCTCCCTGTGGAAACGAAAACGGCGATCAGTGCAAGCTATGTTCTGGGTACTATCGTGAAAAATTAATCCACCCCGAAAAAAAGGGAGGCGAACGCTCTGTGGATACCGTCCTACCGCAATTGGATCTGTAAAGTACTGGCGGTTGTTTTAAACCTAATTCTCTGCTCTTCGTCGTCGAGGTCTGCTAAGATTTTACTATAATCATGGCCAAACGAATCTTGCACATTGTCACCAACGTGTCTCATTATGACGACCCAACTCATTTGACCGGCCTGTGGCTTTCCGAGCTCACACATGCATGGCATGTCTTTGAACAACACGGGTTCCGGCAGTCGATTGTCAGCGCCCGCGGCGGTTCTGTTCCCCTCGAGCCGCGGTCGCTCAAGTTTCCCAACTTGGACAAGACCGCCAAGGCGTGGAAGGCCGACCCGAGCAGGATGGCGTTGCTGGAGAACACGGCCAGCCCGGATCAGATTGACTCGGCCGACTTTGACGCCATCTTCTTCACCGGCGGGCACGCCGTCATGTACGACTTTCTCGACAGCAAAGGTCTGCAACGCATCACGCGGGAGATTTTCGAACGGGGTGGCGTCGTCTCCTCCGTCTGCCACGGCTACTGTGGGCTGCTCAACACTAAGCTCAGCGACGGCACCTACCTGGTGGCCGGACGCTCAATGACCGGCTTCACCTGGCGTGAGGAGGTGCTGGCCCGCGTGCACAGAGCGGTGCCGTACAACGCCGAGAAGGCGGCAAAGAAACGCGGCACGAGCTTCAAAAAGGCCACGCTGCCGTTTGTCTCGTACACGGTGGTCGACGGGAACCTCGTCACTGGCCAGAACCCAGGTTCGGCAA
This sequence comes from Beauveria varroae, assembly GCA_030780425.1. Lineage (NCBI taxonomy): Eukaryota > Fungi > Ascomycota > Sordariomycetes > Hypocreales > Cordycipitaceae > Beauveria > Beauveria varroae. The sequence continues at coordinate 88,131 of JAPFUP010000082.1, read as the reverse complement.
AGGCGACTGCTGAAAAGGTGGTGATTGCATTGAATCGGAAATGAGCTACCTGCGGCTGTTTGAAGGGCGAGACTTAATAGCCGGGGTTGAGATGAGTGTGATTAAATTGGGAGTTTCGATGGAATGTCCAATTGCGGTGCGTTCGCGGTCACACAGCGTACCAAGCTGGCCGGATGGGTGTCGCGGTAGGCCAATTAGCTTTGGCGAGGTTGTTTCGCAGCCTTCGGAAGTCGATTCAGCGTAGTCCACGTTCAGCACCCGCACACAGTGGCCGATTCTGCTGAGAGGCCACACGCCTGCCTGACATCTTTTTTGTCTACCTTATTCTGATCTCTACATCGATATTGGTGGACACCACCTGGCCACGACTGGCTCGTTTGAGGGCAAGACTCGCTCCGTCGCAGCCAGGCCCAGCTGCCTGTTTTCCAACGGCCTACCCAACATTTTTTTCTGTGCCTCGCTGCATCTAAGCTGTTTGCGGCAAACTGAGAGGCTAGCTACGGCCCACAAGTCACTTGGTTTGAAGAAGCCTCATGGACAGTGAATTTGGTAGTCTGGGGCAAGCTTGCTCATATCATCCCTATTGGACAACGATCGCAAATGTAAACGTCCAGGCTGGTCAGAGTCTCTACACACACACACACACACACACACACACACACACACACACACATGTAATTTACCCATGGGTCTGAATTCTGTTTTTTTTTTTTTTTTTTTTTTGCCATGGAAGAGAAGTTCTGTCGGGCGGCAAATCACGAAGAGTGCCTGCATTGCGCCTCAATGCCGCTGCATGCCAGCTTTGACCCGATTCCGCTGTCACATGCTGGAATATCTTATTCGTGCTCCCATGATCAAGCAGTTTCATGGGATAGAGCTTGCCTCTGAGGGCGGCGCTCGCACAAGAGCGTCTGATTGGTGCTAGATGCAAGGATTGTTGGCGCAGACCGATCGCGCAGCAAACCGGTCACGCAACCATGCTGTACCGGCACCTATATTCTATTTTTTTTGTTAAATATAATAAATATAATAAATATTAAATAATATTAATATTAATTCTTTTTAAAATAAATAGGTCCTTCAGCTCCCTTAGTTACATTTACCAGAACTTGTCGTTCTCTTCCTCACTTTGTGTCTCTTGGCTTGTCCGTTTGTCGACTTCAGCATCCACGTGCACCACCAGGCTTGGGAGGGGTGTGTGCTTAGAACTGCTCCTGCCCATGGCTCTTTCTGCTCGTCCAGTTCATTGCATATTTTTTGCACATCTACTTTCTTACAAAGTACGTTAATGGCTTGCTTCTCCATTGGCGACTTGTCACCGTGTCTTGCCAGCACCCGTCTTCGGCCTTTTGCCAGCTCATCGTCCCTCGACTTCTGCTCAATGTCCCAGATCAGAACTTTCTGTAGTGGCTTTCAGACTGTGCCATTTCCCGCCTTTTGTCCTTATGTGATTGTTTTTCACTTGTCCGTTTATTCATCCAACTGTACTGGTACTTGTCTGCGGAGTAGCTTGGCGGTCTGTTGGTGGCAAGTAGCTTTCCGAATGCCCTCATTCTGCCGAGCTGGGAGTCGCCCAGTTGTCAGTTTGTTCTCTTGTCCCTTTGTTCTCTTGTTCTCCTGTTTTTTTGTGCTCTTGTGTCCTTGGGCCCTTGGGCCCTTGTATCCTTTTGTCTTTGTATTGTTTTGGCCCGTGCCCGTGCCCGTGCCTTGTTCTTGCCTTGTTCAGCCAGTTTTTATCCAGCTGTTAGTAGCTTTCTGGCTCTGTCTTGTGGATGCCCAACGTTTGTCAGCAGCTTTCCGCCTATCTAATTGCTGACTTGTTGGCTTTTGCCTTTGAGTCGTTGGCGCGCTCAACCGCCGCCATTTCAGACCTTGCCCTGGCGAGACTCTACGGCCTCCCGTTTCTCGCCTTCGTCCAACATCATTGACGTAGGTAAAGCAGTCAGAATGGAGAGACCCCTGACTCGTTGCTAGAGAGCATCTGTGCAAGAGCCACCACGCAGAGTCTTGCAACGTGATCCTTGACTGACTCCTGCATTCCCGTAATACGCTCTTTTATTACAACACGCCGTTTCGGCGCTGCTGATGCCAATGATGTATCTCCATAAGCGTCCTGCAGCCGGAGCCGCCGCATGCCATTCTGCCAATGTCCATGGCAACGGCATTCATCCGGAACTACTATGGCGGGGGAGTAAAAAAAACTACGTGTTGAGCATCATGCAGCCGTCTCGACCTGTGTACCATGCTTTGCGAATTGGCCTGCACTGCTAAGTGTTGCCGACGAGAAAGAGGCAGCCAACGTGCCAGTCGTAGGGGTGCCGTCGGGTAAGCTACGGTGTGGCTGTGGCAGAGTTTTGCTAGTAATATCAATGTACACTCCGGCATAAGAGAAAAGTAGATGATCATGAGTGTGATGAGAGTGATGGGAGTGATGAGGGCGTCTCAACCCATTGCCCCGACGCCGGTTGGCAGGCCCAGGACTACAGCACCTGCCGGAACACGAGCAGCGACTCAAATTCAGGAGGGTCGCGATCAATACAATGACATCATGGCCATTGAATCTTTGGATGTGGTGGCTGGAGACCACTGGCTATGTAGATAACGTATTCTTGTTAGTTGTGGTTTTGTAGCATCATTGTATGCGTTCTCGAAGTCGGCCTTCTCTAGCGCCTTGATCTCGCTAGCGTACTGTACGATGTCGTTGATGGTGTTTTCGTCGCCCGGACGTGACAGTGGTTCAGGAAGGCGTGCGGTAGATTGATTCAGCCGGGCAGTGATCTCAGCAATCTTCTGTTTGTAGCTGCACTCTGGAGTCGGAGTTTTGTTGAATTCGCTGGTAGATTGCAAAACATACTCTTCCATTCGCGCTAGGATCCGCGCCGCTGGCGGAGTGTCAGTCGCCACGGTCATGGCTGTGGCTGCGTCGCCCAGGGTTGGTACTAGGCAGCGAATGCATACAGCACCATTAGTAAGTGCATACCACATAAGCAAGTATTATAAAAGAAATAAGTAAGAAATAGCAGTTTTGATATAAAACTAAAACTAAAACTCTACTCTAGACTTAAGTACCCAAGTAAATCTAATATTTAAAACGTAATAAAGATTAAATACTGTAATATCTTAAAAATCTATTTATAATTTTAAAAATCATACTTTTTATAGATTTAATAATCGGCTTACTTGTCACACGCTTCATTTCCTGGACGTTAATTCCAGAGACAATTTGAATAACCGCCGCTTATGTTGCTATTCTCGTACGGAGCGGGTTACGGTCGAGCTCCTCCTCGAGACCGGCACGGCCTACATCCATTCAAGGAGCAATGCCGGCCTTGTGCCGAATTCATAGGTAGTCTGTTGCTAGACTCGTAGAAAGATGAGAACTTGAACCGAAGCGCCCAAATGGAAATTAAACTTTATGGCCCATCACTCACTGATGTTTTTTTTTCCTTAATCGAACAAAGTATTATTCTCAAACTCCGATAAATGACCTAAACAATGCTCTACATAGTAGACGTGACTCGTCTCTGTTGGTCGCTGAAACAGCGCCTCGATTGTCGCTGGGCAGTCTTTGGTGGATACGTCGGGTACCAGTGGCTCACCTACATGTCCACGTTCAGAAAACAAAACGGCCGCATTCTGCCAACATCATCATAACAATCATGGCTTCTTCCGAGGGACCTAAACACTTACACACCGGGCCATTGGTACGCCTCTCATTCCTAAACATGTTACTAACCCGTCGCTGACACTCTCCAGTCCGACGACGAAGCCCGTTGGATCAAGCTAGTCAAGTGAGCACAACACACACACACACACACACACCGACAAACTCTCACAACCAACTCTTTTCACCGTTCTTCTCACCAAACTCACCAAATCCTCTCTCACACTCTCCTCTCTCACACTCTCCTCTCTCCCATTTTTCTAGGATCGACTACCAGGACCAGACCGGCAAGGCGCGCACCTGGGAGTCAGCCGAGCGTCGGCAGCGCCCCGCCACGAGCGCCATTGACGGCGTCGGCATCGTCGCCATCCTCGACAACGCCGCCACCGGCGCCAAGGACATTGTGCTGCAGCGCCAGTACCGCCCGCCGATTGACCGCGTGTCGCTCGAGGTCCCCGCGGGCCTCGTCGACGCCGGCGAGACGCCCGAGCAGGCCGCCCTGCGCGAGCTGCGCGAGGAGACGGGCTACGTCGGCGTCGTCACCGAGACGTCGCCCGTCATGTTCAACGACCCGGGCTTCTGCAACACCAACCTGCGCATGGTGCACGTCTCCGTCGACGTCACCACGCCCGAGAACCAGAACCCGCAGCCCCAGCTCGAGGACGACGAGTTCATCCAGGTCTTTACCCACCCGCTCAAGGACCTCTGGAACCTGTGCCAGAAGCTAGAGGCAGAGGGCGTGGCCATTGACGCGCGCGTCGGGACGCTGGCCGAGGGCGTGCTCCTGGCGCAGCAGCTCAAGCTGTAAACGGACCGCTTGAGGAGGGGTCAGCGGAGGTGAAAGCGGAGGCCAAATTTTCACGATATCAAAAAAAACAAAAGATAGACTAGAAACAGGATAGAAGAGGCTATATAAAATACTAGACTTTGCCTTCTCGCCGCAGACCCTCCCACAAAGCCAACGCCCCGAGCGCTTTCGCATCTCTCGCGCCCGCCTTCCACGCCTCCCTCATGGGCACGATCCTGAGCGTTATCTTCTCCCCGCGGTCCCGCAGCCCCGTCAGCCGTCCGCTCCAGCTCTGCAGCTCGCTCCTCGGAATCCTGCGCTCATGGCTATAGATTGTCACATACTCATCACACCCGCCTGCGCTCGGAAACATGGCCGCCGCCAGTCCTTCTTCCCCCGTCTTGTCCCGCTCCTCCGCTGCCAAATCGCTCAAACACTGCAGCTCGTCCTCTGCAATCGTAAGGCCCAGCTCCTCTTGAATTTCCTGCGCCGCGACGCCTTTAAAGTGGCCCGAGTCGTCCACCATGCCCGCCGGCAGCTCGACGAAGCCGAGACTGCCCGCCGGCACACGCGGCTGCACGGTGAAGACGACGTAGCGCTCGTCAGAGTCCGCGGGGGCGTCGTCGGGGATGAGCATGACGAGCATGGCGACGCTGGGCCCGCGGAGGAGCGCAGCCGCGGGGAGCGTCTCGCCGGCGCGGTTGGACACGACGGCCGCAAGCTTGACGAAGCCGACGCGGGAAGAGCCAAAGATGTCAAAGGCCTGGACGGTGACGGAGCGCAGCGCGTAGGGATCCGCGCGGAAGGGGTGGTCGGCGGAGGACTGTAGCGCGAGGGAGCGGGAGAGGGTGCTCATCCACGTCTGCGACCTGTTAGCAGCCACAAAGATAAAGGGAAAAGGGGTTCAAGAGGGATAGTTGAAGTTTTGTATAGACGATAAAATAGCATCCTTCAAATGTAGTTTGATCGCTCACAGTAAATGGCTTGAATGACCACAACTGATCTTCAGCAAGGCCGTCGGGGAGGGTGATGGGAACGCCCTCTTTAGACTGAATGAGGCGAGACATAGTGCCTTGAACACGGGCACGGGCGTACGAGGCAGCTGAGAAAATAAAGGGGCGGTTTGATGAGATACGTAGTTTTGCAGGAGTTGTTCTGCCACAAATGAGAGTCTGCAATGTCTGCTTCATACCTTGGCGATACGTCAACAGCGTGTTAGAGTGCAAGGTCAACAACCATTACGTCGAGGATCTGGCAGCGATCGCAGTGATGTAAACAGCGGGTCAGCTAACAACAAGTACCAGCGCAGAACAAAATGCAGTGGAAGCCACGTAATGCAAAATACAATTTGGTCATTCTTCATTAAAGCTACTGTCTAATTATACTATTCCGAGGAGGCACTCTGGCGCTCAAGTGGCTGCCCAGTATACGTCAATGCTGGCAGCTAAGACGTTGTTGACCCAGCCGGGGAACCTGGCCTTTGCCCACAGCGTCACCACATCACCGAGCTGCAGGTTCCGCACAAACTCGCCGTCGCCGGTTTCTCGACCGCGCCCATTCTCCTCCAGAGCTTTGCCGCCTTCAGTGTCCGCTTGTACGTCATCGTAGCACGCCCACGTAATGGTGTGGTCTTGCCAGTCTCTGTGGGCGCGCTTGTTTCGGCAGACGGTCCATTTCGGACTCTGGTTCAGCGGGAATTGATATTGAAATTGGGGCTCCTGCGCCGCTGACTCGACATTTCCAGCGTCTTCTTTCTTCTCTCCTATGACTTCTTCGATGGCCGGGTGCACAGGTCGGAGGGCTTGTCGATAAAGAGCAGTCGGTGGAGGGTCTCGAGGCGCACCTATGCCAGTCAGCAACGTACGTCGCGGTATATTCCCACGGCTAGCTTGTCTTACTGATTTCAGAGTCTTCTAGCCGCTCTAGGCCAGCTTCAAACCAGGTCCAAGAGTTTTCGTAGAGGCCGCCAGACTCGCCCGACCAGCCCTGATCATGCGAGGTAAACTTGAAGACAACTTTACGCACAGGGCCTTGGAGTTTAGGCAGCGGATAGTCTGCCATTCTTGCCAGCTTATTCGCGGGTACTGTACTCTTTAAAGGCTTCGCGGGGGCAGGTTCGCCCTTGAGATCTAGGTCGCCGCCGTGCTCGCTCGTGAACCCAATGGGCAGTGATCGGACCTACAGCTATAAGCGCCTGTTTGCTGCCTGCGGGAGGTACGCAACGACCGTTACTTACCAGAAACCTGTCTTGAACGGAGCGAGAGCTCACATACAGCGCGTTGCCGGAATAATCTGCGGCAGTCGTGGTGCGTACCCAATACTCTGCGAGCTCGAAAATACCGTCTACGACATCCACGGGTAGCTTGGTGGCTTTGGCGAGCATGATGCGCACAACGGCGACGTCTATGGGGGACGGGTCATAATGGCCAGTGTCGTTGCGGCTGCCTGCGTGCCGAGTAGCCGTATCAGCGGTGGTTTCGTCTTCATCTGGGGTGTCGGGCGCCTGGCCAGTGCCAAGGGCCTGTAAACGGCTGATGATGTTGGCGGGGATGATTCTCAAGGACATGGCGGGGTAGGTAGCTCGAGGACAGATGGCGTCTCGTTTGCGGGGCAGCGGACTGGCGATAAGTATTGGTCCCCAAGTAATTCAACGAATCAAAGGTGTAGAATAATTCGAAGCAACCACTTTTCCGGATGAAAATATGTGCGTCCTGTCGAGGTGTTGAAGAAGAGAGATGTGGTGTTATCTGCATGATGTGCCAAGTGCGTACTGCTTGCTAGGTACACTGACGTCAGCCCATACCTAGGTACCAGGGTCCTGGCGCGGGCGGCGCAACCACGTTGCCACTACCTACCTATTTATTTATGTTGACTTATACGCTCAATCGCGCCACACTTTTTATAGCGCCTATGGCCCCTTGATATCACAATAATTCGCCTAGCCAATAGCCAACCTGTGGCAACGAATTAGGCGTTCCACACTGATAGACTGATTGTAGACAAGGAGATGGTGTCTCCTTACCAACGCGACTGCGCAACTGGCGCAGGCCAGCAGGGAAATTACGGTAAACAGTTTCAACATGCTACTACCAGTAGACAAAACTCGTGAGCAATTTAATTTGAGTACGATTTTGGGGGTACTGGCTATCTGTGCTCTTTGTATCTTGTGACACCTAGTTGTTGGCAACATCAAGCATTAACAAAAGAATAAGAAAGAAAAAGAAAGAAAAAGAAAGACTAAAGTAAATGCAAGCAGTTTCGAAATTCCCATTCATCTTTTAAAGGTAACATCGATTCTATGAGAAATCTAGAATTTTGAACGGTACGACAAACTTAAGCTCTTCGCCGCCTACGTCGCCGTCGTTGAGCAATCACAGCCACATTGTGCCGAGTCCCAAGTTGCAACTGGTTTCATTTGCGCACCTATTTTATGAGCCCAAGGAGAGGCGCTCTCCGAATACGGTTGCCGCTTTGAACAAGGGATGATTTGCGCTTTCGTGAAATCATGGCACTATGCATGCCACCTTTGCATTCAGTCGAGTCGATTTTCTCTTGAATTTATTAGGGTACTCCTCCCGAAACGGGCTTCATTTACAACCGCGCGCGAAATCTACACAGCTTCTGGTCTGGCCATGTTGAGACTGGCTCTGCACTTATAGGTGACAAGCACGCAACCAATCCTTCATGGGCTCTCTTCCTCTGGATTTGACAAGACACTACACCGCAGTCCACCAGTCTGGGGTGGTCTGCACTTACACAGTAATTACCCGTACTGCTGGGTTCGCCCGCCGCCGCCCGTGCGACAACCACGAGCCGTAGAAACAGCAATCAAAATACAATTCAATTTCAATCCAATACCAATCACGTTTACTACAATGCATAATTTCACCCACCCTCAAACACCACTACCGTCTCCGTCATCGGTTGGTCGGGCCATCGGCCGGCGATCCGGCCGGGCGCTGCACGTGAAATGGTGTGCGAATGGCGGCGCCCCAGCTCGGCCTAGCGCTCCAGTAATGTCTGTCGTCAACGGGCGAATCTCAATGACCAAGCAAACATCTTTTATTCTCATTCAATTCTCTCCTTCTTCTTGTCTCTCATCTTTTATCTTCTTACCTTTGATCCTCCCTTCTTTCCGTCTTCCTTGTTCGATAAAACCTTTTGTCACGCAGACAACTTATACACCTTGCCGGCCCAATGAAGCCCCTCCGGCAGCTGGCCACGGCCGCTCGGCACCTGCGCCGCCCTGCGCTCTCGTCGCCGACATCGCCCTCTGCCTCTTCCCGCGCCGCTTCCATCCCGTCTCGCCGTCTGCTGCAGGCCTCTGCTACCGCCCGCTCCGGCGCGGCCTCTAACCCAGCCATGGCCTTTCCCTGTCTCGACGCCATGGAGAATCGCTCCGCCACGCTCCAGCACGCTACCTCGTCCTCATCCCCCTCCTCCAGCAGCAGCGGCCCGGAGCCGTCGTACACATCCGGTGTCACGCACGTGTACCACTGCCGCGACCCCTTGCGCCTCGACTGGGGCGGCGTGCTGCCCTCGTTTGACATTGCCTACGAGACGTGGGGCGCCCTCAACGCCGACAAGTCCAACGCCATCCTGCTGCACACGGGCCTGTCCGCATCGTCCCACGCGCACTCCACCCCGGAGAACCCGTCGCCGGGGTGGTGGGAAAAGTTCATCGGCCCCGGCGCGCCGCTCGACACGGACCGCTTCCACGTCATCTGCACAAACGTCCTCGGCGGGTGCTACGGCTCGACGGGGCCCTCGAGCGTGGACCCGGGCCACGGCGAGCGCTACGCCACGCATTTTCCCATCCTCACCCTCGACGACATGGTCCGCGCGCAGTTCCGCCTCCTCGACGCCCTCGGCATCGAGACGCTCCACGCCAGCGTCGGCTCGAGCATGGGCGGCATGCAGTCGCTCGCCGCCGGCGTGCTCTTCCCCCGCCGCGTCGCCCGCGTCGCCTCCATCAGCGGCTGCGCGCGCAGCCACCCCTACAGCATCGCCATGCGCCACACCCAGCGCCAGGTGCTCATGATGGACCCTAACTGGAACCGCGGCTTCTACTACGGCCGCGTGCCCCCGCACGCCGGCATGAAGCTGGCGCGCGAAATCGCCACCGTCACCTACCGCTCCGGCCCCGAGTGGGAGCAGCGCTTCGGCCGCCGCCGCGCCGACCCCGCGAAACCCCCCGCCCTGTGCCCCGACTTCCTCGTCGAGACCTACCTCGACCACGCCGGCGAGAAGTGGTGCCTCAACTACGACCCCAACTCGCTGCTCTACGTCAGCAAGGCCATGGATCTATTTGACCTTGGCATGCAGAACCAGCACGCCACCCAGCAACGTCGCGCCGCGCGGCAGACGGCTGCCGGACAGGACGGTGATGATGGTGCATCGGCGGCCGCGGCGGCGACGGCATGCAGCTTGACGCTGCCAGAGAGGCCGTACGAGGAGCAGCCCGGGTCGCACGTCAACATGGACGAGGCCATGGAGGCGGGCTCTTCGCGCCCGCCTGAGGATCTGATTCAGGGCCTGGCGCCGCTGAGGGATACGCCCGCACTGGTCATGGGCGTGGCGAGCGATATTCTGTTCCCAGCGTGGCAGCAGCGCGAGGTGGCCGAGTCGCTGCGCTTGGCTAGCAACCGCAACGTAACGCACGTGGAGCTAAGCGAGGAGATGAGCCTGTTTGGGCATGACACGTTCCTGCTGGACCTCAAGCACATTGGTGGTAATCTGAAGAACTTTCTGCGTTAATGATCAAAAGCCGATAACACAGGGATATGAAATATTCAAAAGCACAGCAGGGCGGGATGTGTTGTTTGGCGGACCAAGTTTTTGACTGCATAGGTACAGGCGTTTGGATATCAAATTGATTTACACGAGTTCAATTCAAAAATATTTTGCATCCACATAATCACTCTGCTCTTCTTCGCTCTACGTTTTGGTACCTCAGTCATGTAGTCCATCTCACTCAAACATTGATCCTTGAACCATCCTGGTCCACATCCACGCCATGCAAGGCTTCCATGAACATACGCATGTCACGCAAATGGCTAGGCTTGACAGGTCCAAACTGTACACAGAAAATCAGCCTCCCTCATCAACAGACAATAATAATTAAAATAAAACATTAACTAGGCCACCTGTGCCCTGCAATGTAAGATGAAAGCACAAAACGCCGTTGCACCTGCAAAACCAAACCAAAAACCCAAATTACGGTGCAATCGGGTATTAAATAAATGTAGTACCGACTTCGCCCTGTGTCTGTGTAGGCGAGCGTGGCTCCGAGCTCTTCTTAGGAGAGGGCGGGAGAGTGACAGGAGCCGGCCGTGGCGGTGCCCTTCTCGCTTCAACTCTCGTGGCAGTGCCGGTAGGGCTGCTAGAGCTTATGTCGACGGTGAAAAAGTCACCGACCAAGCCGGGAGATAGTGCCGTCTTTCCTAGTGCGTCCTCAAATGCTTGGGTAAGACTCTCGCCCGAGTTGGAAATGCACAGTTCTAAGGACGCGAATGAAGGGCTTGGAAGGCTCATATCAGTAGCAGACGAGATCGAAGGCCGTGACAGGCCGCTAGTCACAAGAGGAGGTGGCATTGCCGAATGTCTTGGCTCAGTCGGGCCACTCAATCCCCAGTCTGGCAAAGAAAAGTTAGGCCGCTCGGGTGAAGAGGCTTCGTCAGAGCGCAGGGGTCTTCGAGGAGGTTGACGCCCTCGCGGAAGACCTTTCGTCATTGGAAAGTCGCCCTCCAACACAGGCTTGGTAAATGGACTTCCGGGTGGCTTGATATCCAGGCTTCGCTTCGACTCGTCGCTGCTAGGCGACTGACGATCCACAATGGCGGTTGGTTGGAAGCAAGCCTTTGGGCTTGGTTCGTCATCACCTACCGGAGATGAAGCACTCTTATTTAAGAGTCTTGGCTGCGAGGCACTCGTCTTCAAGGGCTTGGGGGGGCTCGCCTTCCGCCGGCTGCTGGCATCTGAGCCAAGTCTAGCACGAAATCCTAAACGAGGTGGCGGATCGAATGTGGCTACAGGGCCGTTACCAGGGTGCGCGCCGGCAGCAGCCACAGGAGCTCCGACACGACCATAGATCGTGGCAGGTCGGACGGCCGCTATCTTGGGAGCCTCCACGGGCGCCGGTGGGGGGAGTTGAAATGCGGTCGCACCGAGACTTGGTGAGCTATGCATGTCGCGCATTGCCCTTGTATCCATTCGAGAGTTGCTCAGTCTGCGTTCGAGTCTATTCGAGGCCGTATAGGTTGAGCTGGCCAAAACATTGTCCGACTTGCTGGTTGGCAATTGCTTCTCTGGGAAAGACTGGCTCGGCACAGCGTTGACGTTGGCGTTGGCGTTTAGACACGCTGGTGGAAGCTCTGAAGATTGCTCAATCGAAGCCTGCTTGGTGACAACCTCACCAAAGTCAAAGTCGGCAAAGCTACCAGCGAATCCTTCTGTCTGCCTCTGCTTCCGCAGTCTTTCCAGCTCTTGCTCTTCCAGGTCCATGGTGAAGCTACGCCGACGAGGTGAATGGAATGTACTCGTGTCTCGCTTCGCAAACACATTACGAGCATTAGGCGCCTCCCAGCGATCTTCACTGGTGCGTGAAGTAGATGTAGCAGGTGATGGGAGATGCGAAGGGTCACCATTAGGCTTGCCAGCCGTGGACAGATCAGACACCGAAGGTGAGAGAGTTTGATCAGAATTGTTGACCGATTGAGGTGGCGATGGGTAGCCATTTCTGAGAATCGTCCCGCCGCTGACTAGCAGTGTCTTGTCTTTGGCAGGGCTGGATGGCTTCACCACATCATAGTCGTCGGCGCCAACTTGCACAGCGAGAGGGCTTTTGACCAGTCCCTCGACAGGGTTGAGCGAAGAGCTAGGAGCTCCAGTATCTTTGCAAAAGTGGACGTCGAGAGGATTCACCCACTCCTTTGCGCGGCTGCTAGCTGTAGAAGGCCGCTCCGAGGCGCCGGGTCGTTGACCGCTTCCACCAAGAGCAGAAGGCAGAGGGAGATTTGCAGCGCTGCTGTTCATCCATGGATTGCGAAAGTTGACTTCAGAGGGCTGATAACGTAAACTGCTGACACTTTCTTTACGCGTGGGTCTGGAAAGGTCGACCATGGACGAGTTGGCACCGAAGCCTTTGAAAGTCTGGCGCCAGTTGGCAGGGCCTTTTGTTGAGTACGAGGTGCCGGAACGACCAGGGCATTCGTCCTGCTGAGCTGTGCCGTAAAATTGATCTTGGGCCAATTCTCTTTGTTTCGTTCCTTTCCAGTCATCTTGAGGGCTTTTGTCACTGGACTTGGCCCTACGCTCAAGTCAGCCAGATATCGCTTGGGCCATTTGAGGTTGGGTTAGACTTACAGGCCCTTTTTCTTGTCGCCTCCGAATTTGAGCCCAAAGAAGGAGACCATTGTCTGTCTATGTGAGATTAGAAGTCATGATTTCTTGCCGAATGGGCGAGCAAAAATACATATTGAATCGACGGCAACGAGATGTCGCTCAAGGACGTTGTAGGGGAAGTGGAGCACTGGATGCCCCGTTGAAGCTCAAACTCGACCAGCTCGCACGGATGGTGTTGAAGCGTAAGTGGTAGTGCAGTGAATATGACGGCTTCAGAAACGGTAGCGTACTAGAAGCTGGATGGGAGATAATAGCCGAGTCGCAGGTTGACAGTATCAATGCGCAAGAAAAATCGAGGCGCTGTCGTTGGGGGGTTCTGTAGGAGCGCAAACGGGGTCGTCGTAGAACCGCTGGCAGGAATATCAAGGTAGAAGTCAATGGGGTATTAAGCGAGCGAACACCAAACATGCATCGAAATCGAAAAAAGTTGAAATGAGTGTAAGTGCCAATAAGTGCATGCGATAGAGAAAGAGCGACGAGCAGAAAAGGTGAATGCAAGATGGAAAGGACGGTTCTGGATGGAAAGGAAGGCGAGGAGAAGAAGGGGAGCTGGGCACCTGGGCAGGGGTCTCAGGCTGCCGGGTGGGGAGGGGCTGAACCAAATATTGCAACAAGTAGTACCTCGTCGGCTATGTAATTATTACTATTTATTACCAGCGATGGAAATGGATTAGGGGATACAACGGAACGGATTTGAGTCCATCACGCGGGAGAACCTGGTCCAGACGAAGCAGGGGTCTTGCAGGGGAGGGGTCTTGGCCCTCGAGCCCTGTACAGAGTGAGATGAGAACCGAGAGGGCTCGATCGATACATACTCTATTTAATACAAAATTGAGTGAAATAGAATACTGGTAGATAATGTGTATGACTGGTACAGCCATCATTAAGCTAAACATTCACCTCTTTCTTTGATATTCCCTCTCCAATTCCAGCATCTCTGTTATTTTAACTACAACTGTGTCTTGCCTTGTGCGTACCTATCCTCATGCTCCTTTCTAAAGCACACGCCAGTAATTCCTGCTGAACCTCGATAAGCCCGACACCAATTTGCAACTCTCATCAACGTAGTCGTAGGTAGCAACGACCAACCTGTCAAGACTCACAACGTTGCAAATCTCCAGCCAGCCACCCAACGACGATTCACTGAACCACCACTCCAATACGCAGACAGCAAAGAAAAGTTACAACGCGACAATGTCGAACCGATTCGTAAGCCTTGAAATGTGAACAAAAGATTACGCAAGGCATACACAAAGATGCCTCATGCCTCCTCAGCGAAGACTACGCTAGGGCTTTTGCAAGAACAAGCACTTGCGTGAGGATGACCGCCTCCCGCCTCAAGGCCAGATGCCTTCCCGAAGGATCGCGATACTTTGTATGCCAAACGTGATTTCAAAGGGGCCTTGGCTGGTCATATCTTTGCTCGCGTTGGCGAAAATGAAGGATTTTGGCGAATGGCCACTAGGCGACTTGCCCGACAGGCACGAATTTTTGCTCGTATTGACGCAACATGGCGGAGGATATCACGGCCCATAACGCCCGTGCGACAAAGGAAAATATCAAATAACTCTTCATCCCAATACATGTTCCCTTGTTTGTTTTATAATCTTGATTGTTTTCCTTGCTTTCTTTATTTTTCTTGTCTGGTCTATATTGTCTTATATGTGACCACTGGTCTCTTGTACCTCAAATCACCCTATATAGGTTGCTACTTCGTATGACTTCACAGAGTCCACTGATGATTCAACCTATCATTGTCAATCAGCATGACGCGCCCCTCAAAACCCAGGAGAACCGCTGGGGAAAGCGCACGTTGCCAACTTGCCACTGGCAAAAGAGCCCCATGACCCCCTCGTAGGGCCTATCAAGGAGGCACGGGAGATATTTTGAGCAAATCGCATCAATTGCTTGCCCGGAATTACTTGCAAATCATGCAGGGGTCCTTCGCTAGCGTTGCGGTGGCAAGGTGTTAGCGCCGTTATCCTGAAATTGACAACCACATCCCTGAAACAGCATAGAACAGCCAAGCGGCAGCCTTTTCGAACATTATTTTTTTATTGATCGTTGAACACATGTGTCCATAGGCAACTCGATACGAAAAACTACTTACTGCGCTCGCGTTCTTGGGCGCCTTCCGGAGCCCGTGACTTTACTCACACCGCACAGACGTCAATGTGAGATACAACTTGCAAGTGGCAGCCGCACACAAAAAGGGAAGGCAACTCTAACTATTATGCGTAATTCTGGAACCAATGTCTCGATTTCCCTTGGCCTATGCAGACTTGTGGTGTGCAGATGTATCGTTGCCAAATGCCGCCCTTGCATACAACTTGCACGCCGAGTCACGGGCACATGTCCACAGCTTAGCATTCGCGTAGTGACATAACCGCACTTGTTACAGATCAAGAGCACAAATACCATGTTGCGTTCCTTAGGGCTAGGTGCTGGATACGGCATGCCCGCAACACCAATGTGACGTCAAACCTCATCATGTACGAGCAGCCAGACCAACGTCAACAGAATTCGAGTTAGCAGTAGGAATGAAGAGGAAAACCATCAGTATTATAATCGATCCATACACCGGTACGCCATCAGTATCAAAACTCCAAATGTGACACCCCAAGTATTTCTTCCGTCAGAGCTGCTCCAGCAGCTTTCGCCGCCTGCGATCGATGAGCTCCTCCTGCACCTCCTCCAGCGTCGGCAAGCTCACAACATGCCCGTCCCCCGAGTCGCCCGGCAGCGGCTCCCAACCCTCTGGCGGCTCCTGCACGCCATTCCTCAGCAGATTTTCCACCGCCTGCCTCTCCTTTTCTGCCTCGTACCGCAGCAGTGTCTCGTTTTCCTCGTCCGGCGCGTAGCCATAATAGGCCGCGTCCACCGCCCTCCGCAGGTCTTTGCTCGTCTCCAGCGGCTTTCCACTATCCTCTGCATTCTTTGCCGCCGCCGCCTCAAATAGCTCCTTGACGCCGGGCAGCTCCTTGGCGCGGCCGAAATACCGATAGCCCCTGCCGCCGCCGGGCACCTCGCGCCCTTGCTCGTCGTAGACCTTGCCGCCGCCGCGCATGTAGTTTGGGCCCCCGAGGTTGCGGATCTGCACCTCCCACATGTGCTTTTCGCGCATCAGTTTGTTGATCTCGTCGTTGAGGTCTCGGATCTGGTAGTCGCTTAGGACCGGCTCGTGGATGCGCGACACCTTGCGCGAAATTTCCTTGAGGACCTGGCCGCGCCACTTCTCGCATACGGGAATCGACTCGACCTCGGTGATAGCGCGTGGACGCCGCGCGCGGCCCGTGTCGACGATGCCCAGGTCGGCGGCCTGCGCCTCGCGGAAGCGAAACAGCATCGACTGGGCCTTTTCTGAATTGCGTGCCTGGAATCGCAGGTTAGCAGCACGTTGGTAGGAACAGGCAGTCCCCTAAAATACGCACCATGGTGTGTGATTGGTTTGCGCCGGCTGCGGGCGTCTGTGGGTAGATGTAATGTCGTCCGGAGAGCTGGGCCAAGATTTGTCGTTCGAAGTCTGCGACGTTGATTTTGGAGCTGGCCGCTCGCCCCACACAACCAAGTGGCAGCCTTACCGCCAACGCACGTGTCGCGCGACCAATCTTTACATTTACACAATACTTTTTCTCGTCTCTGTTTTGCGTGAAGAATATATTCGAAAGTGATGGACCCTCTGACACGCTCTGAAGCAAACGCAATCTCCTCGCCAGCTGTGCGCAAACGGCGGATATTGAGTCACGTGTCAATCTCGCAAGCAGAAATTGAGCTGGAACTGACATGGTTCTCCTTAACATTACATCTGTTTGCCCATGCCACAAGACCAGCCGCTGTTGCAAATTCTTCTCTCTCGAAGCTCATTCTTGAATACTTTCTTCGACTTGGTCGGATTCTTCGAGTCTTTTCTTCTCTCGTATGAGACTTGTCTGGAGTGACTCTCTGTGTATGAGCTCCGCGACGGGCCTTCCACTCTTGGCCTATCCAGATGCGCGATGGAGAAGCACCTTCACGACGAGCTAATATTGCAGGGTCCCAGCGGATGAATCATGCGAATGATTCTAAGAGTCCCTGTTCCCTCAGGGTAAGTATACGGCCTTGCTTTAGCATGGACCACCATTTTCTTTTTGTCCTGATTTCCTTGTTCAACGTCCCAGTGGTGTACATCACCTAGTCAGAAGTCTGACTTGCATCAACGCCACGAAAAAGCCAATCTGCAGTGAGGACAAACCTAGCACACGCTATTCCGGTAGCTTGCGTGACCTGACGCTATGCCAAAGCCAGCGCCGAAAGGCCATTGTCTTTGGAAAGCAGCCAGCTCATCTCGTCATGACCGCTTCCCACGAAGAACAGAAATCTGAGCAGACCTTTTCCAAAACAAAATCTCTTTCCGCCTCAACTCTAGCAGCACACATCAGTACGCGGATAGGCCGAGCCGCTGGCCAACAAACTCATCATGAGCCTGGCCTCCAGGCAGGGTGCCCAGACGCTCAGATTCTTGACTCGAAAGGTGTTCGACATGGCCGCAATGACCGAAATTCTCAAACATGAAAAGCAATAACAGCTCCCCCAGGGGGGGTGCTTTGTTTTGCTACATGATTCGCTCACCCCATAGTTTTCAATCGGAGCAGGCTGAGAATCATCTTTTTGGAGTCGAGAATCTGACAAACCGTGGTGCCTTTTGATCGACGCATTGGTTCAATACCGGTTCCGGTAGGCAAGGCATAATTCGGAGGAACTTGTGTGCTGCTGGATACGGGTGAGAAAATGAGTGGGCCGGGAAAGGAAGACGGCTTGAAATACACAGACAGAGATACGCTTCTTTTGTTTACAAAAGTCGCAAGTGTTTTCGACCCAGTGATGACCCAGAGTCCAACAAGCCAAATTTGCAGCTCAGCCACAGCATCGACAATGCGCACGAGACAGAAGCATGAAGGGAGTCAAGGGCGGCGGAGGAAGAATGAAAGGGCCATTCGGCGAATGGGAGAGCCCGTAGTTGGTGTGAGGATTTACTTGCTGATGCGGCGAAAGTGGTCGAATCGAGAACTGCATGGCCAAGCCCTGAGCCGAGGGGGGGCGTCGAGAGGTGTGACCAAAGGGTGCTACGGTGCCCTCTTGGTTGCACCCTCGTTTGCTCTTCTTTTGGTTCCGCCGCTGCGGTTCTTGGTCCCTTCTCGTCTGCTCGCAGCACGTCTTTTCACCGATTGCTTTTTCTGTCACGCCTCTGGCCTGGACGTTTTTTTCTGTGCTTGCCGTTGCTCCTGCGACTTGTTTTGACTCTGCTCGCTGTCCCAGTAGACCTGGCTTTGCTTCCGAGCAGGCTGGTGCTGGCGTCCTGTGTGTTGCCAGTGAGAACACAAGAGAGCTAATCTGAGGGTCTTTGCTTTTTATCATTCCTTTTTATCGTCTGCTTTCGTATATATTGCTTCAAGTTATATTACAAACAAATCTGCGCGTCGATTTCTTCTAATTAAGCATGCATTGGATAGTAAATATGAATTGTGGTTAGATTCAACCCCAAATGGAGTGCAGCTGATATCGTAGATTCAACGACTTTCCCATACCAGATCAGCTCTATTTTACTCAATCGTACATAAAACACAAGTCATGCCTTTTTGTTGCCATCTTGAACAAGGATATAGCACAAGAAAACCAATGAAATTGCAAAATGTCCACTTCAACCCTGCTTCACCCGTCCTTTATGCGTCTCGCTTCTCACTGCGTCTTCTTCTTCTTCGCATCCGTAGGCTTGCTATACATCCAGAGCGCAGAAAAGGCCACAAAGCCGACCACGGTGGCGGCGATGCCCGAGATCCAGGGCCAGGCGCCCGAGATGACGTAGCTGCGCGGCCACTCGTCGTGGGCCATGTGGCGGACGCTGACGGTGCGCTTCTCCTCGATGTTGGTCAGGAAGGGGCGCTTGTAGTTGACGAGGAGGTTGAAGATGCCGTGCTGGTCGGGCGTCGTGAACCGCACGCCGTAGGTGGCGGCGTCGGCGGTCTCGCCGACGGGCGCCAGGTTAAGGCGGTGAAAGGGCGACAGCATGGAGAATTCGAGCTGCAGCGCGTCCTGCTCAGGGAGGGCAAATGGCACCCACTTGTCCCAATTGTACTCGGACAGCGAGATGCGGTATGTCTGGCAGCAGTTGTTAGTTTGTAGCTATCCGCGCACTGATTCCAGTGGCAAGGCACCAACGTACCACATCGTTCTTGATTCTGTAGAGGCTAGGGTTGGTCTCGTCGCTGCCGACGAGACGGTGCTCGACGTCGTTGACGCGCAAGACGCCAATCTCTTGAAACGCCCATCCTGAGAGACGGCGCGCAAATTCCTTGTTCTGCGTTTTGGTCGGGGAGCCATCGACCTTGGCCACCTTGGCATCGAACCACTTGTCCTGGAGCATTTCGGCACCGAGCACCACGACGCGGGCCGAGTTGCGGGCCTGGAGAGCCGAGACGAGCGTAAGCTGCCGACCGGCGGCAAAGAGCTCGTCGGGCTCGACAACAGTGGCCTGCTCCTTGGGGTTGTAGCTGTAGGCCGTGTCAGGCGCGCGCAGGATCGGTGTCAGCAGGTGGCTGTTGCCGAGGATGTGTCCGGCCGTGTGCGGAATGGCAATAACGGCGTCGGGAAGCGCAAAGTAGGGCTTGAGGCCCGCGCGCGCGTTGGGCGTCGGCGTGTCGAGCACGAGCACGTCGTGCGTCTCGGGCGCCGAGAGGGCGTCGTAGTGGAAATGGTCGACGACGGTGCCCGTGCGTTCGGCAGGCAGGGAGATCTCGAGCTCGGCGAGCAGCGAGACGATGGAGCTCGTGGTGGGCGTCGTCGAGGACAGGCCGACCACGATGTTACCCTTGGCGTTGACGAAGTCGACGAGCAGGTTCGGCGTCAGATTAGGGCCGAGAGCTGCAGACGGCGAGCGGTTAGTGGAGGAATTTCTATGACGGATGCGAATGGCACGCGAGCAGTACCTTTAACTTTTGTGGGCAGAAAGATGAGGTGGTCGTATCTGCGCTCGCCGAGATCAAACAGGCTCAGCTTGTCGCTTCGAGGCGTTTCGAAGTTGATGTCGAAGCCGCGAGCTAAAGAGCAATGTTTATAGTGTTAGCAATAGATCAATTGCGCAGTCATTATAACCTCTACATTGAGAATATTTAAGACGCACCAGCCAAGTCACCGAAAAATTGTCCGTATGCGGCCTTGTCAGCCACGTCGTCGAGAACGACGAGCAGTCGAGAGCCCGTGGTGCTCAGCGCCGACGTGGCCGCCGCAAGGGCAGAAATGACTGCGCTCCACGACAACCGCATAGTACTCTGCTTCTTGAAGTTGTGTTTAGAAATGAGCGAACAAAACGTCAAGAACAAGAGAAGAGAAGACGGCGTGATAAGGTGAACGTGGGGGAGTCGTGTTCATATGTTCCACGAGCGAAGCTTCAAGGAGCTCTGGGGCTCTTCTGGATTGGATACGTAGCCTTGGCTGGTTGGCGGGGGCCCATCTTGGTTTAGCGCCATTTTGACTGTCTGCCGCGCGGTGCTTGGTGGGGAGAGTTAATAGAGGTCATGAGAAGCGACATGTCTAGCATTTGTGACGATATATCGCGTGATTTTGACTTCTGATTGATTGCTCAATATATAATCCAATCAAGTTACTTGAATACTATCGGTATACTACTTGACTGTAATCGTGGCGTTTGTTCAAGCGCCGTTCACAGCCAGCTATGCCATGTCCACATACCAGAGTCAAAGTAGATTGTCATACGTCAATTGAAGAAAATCAAGATTTTCATCCCATTCTACTTACATAAAATACGTATTCTTATGCTCCAACAGCTTCCAACGTACGGTGTAGTCTCGCTGCTCCCAGCTTGCCGGCCCCGATCCCAAAAAAGCGGGTCCATCACCCCCAGCATCCAATAGCAAAGCCGCCAAATCCTCCCGCCAGGCTGCGACCTTTTCCCAGAGCTTCAACACCTTCCCGGCGTATACCCATCACCAACCTTTTTCTTGCAACGCCGAGCCCTTTGCGCGCCGCCGCGAATCCACGTACGTCTAATATCTCCGCCATTACCAACCGATACACCATTACGCCCGACCGCCGCCACACACTCAGCGTTCCCGCCTCCCGCTAATTCGTCACTTGTCGGACCGCCTCAGTCATAATGTCCGCCGCGCCCTTCTTTTGGTCCACTCCCCTCAAATACTGCCGCTGGGCCGCCCGCGAGAAGCCCGCGCTCTTCTGGTCCGTCGTCATCGGCGCCGCTGGGCCCCTCGCCATGCCCATCGGTCCGCCCATCCGCCGCTGGCTCGGCGACGTCGATCCGGCTCCGGTTCCCGTCACGTATCCCGGTACGTCCCGCCTCTTTCTTCTTACCCCTTTCGGCGACTCTCTCCGGGATGCCATTCGTAGCGTGCCCCTTCAACCTGAGAAACTTCACGGAATGGTATGACTTCTCGCAGCTCGCTAACATGAGGTTCGCCCCGATACAGTCCCTACTGGTCCCCGTAAGCAATTGACGGGCTACGACGACGAGTAAAAAAGAAAAAAAAAGAAGCCAACCTTTGAAGAAAGCGCATACATATACCAGAACAAAGGGCATAGGGGCAAGTCGGAAACGGCGGAAGACTCGAACACTATTCGGCCAGCGGAGGAAGACTTGTGTAACAATACAATATCTATACGGACGAGGAAACTCGCGAAATCTCATTTCATGCTCTGGGTCCTTCATCTCTCGCTGTCTTGTGTCCCAAATTTATATACATTTTTCACAAGTCTGAGGCACGAGTCCCCTCTTTAAAACAATGCTATTTCTTTCGTCCAGACGCATGCTTTCCGCTGGAGTTGAAGCTGTTACCTCGCTCGCCCAATGCAAGACCCAAACAGGATGAAAATGCAATGCTCCTATGCACTCAATGTCCTTCTTTCGTGAGTAGTATAGCCAATCTATAAAATTCCAAAAACTTGCCCCTTTCTAGTTATTGTTTGCCAATCCTTTGCCCCACACGCTTCAACTTCTGCGCTTTGGCGACGTCGTCTGTAAATGCCTCCAGCAGGGATGGCACTATCGGTCTCTGCCCACAAAGTTCCATTCAAACTGTGACTGCTCCGTTAGTGTGTGTGCAGCTATGTAAAGGTAAAATGTTATCCATAGGGGAACGTACAACTCTGCCGTCTTCATCTCCCGTGTATACGCAGTTCGGCATCGGGCTGATACAGGTGATGCCCGCGCTGACATTGTCGCGCCGATCCGTCTTGTAGTCGATGTGGTCCAGCCGTCGAAGATGCTCCAGAGACCATTTGCCCATGGCGTGGCTCTTGCGCCAGACATTGACGACGCCGCGGCTGTGACCTGTGAAGATAAGTTGATTCTCCAGCCACTCGTTGCCAGCGCCTTCATAGAATGCGCACGCGTGCACGTAGTCATCTGGGTCGGGGCAGACGTTCTGGTCGAGTATGACGGATCCGTTAAGCGTGTACAGAATGACGCTCGGCCCGGAGCAGAGCAAAATTTCTCCCGACACGTCATTGATGCGCGCGCATTCCACGGGACGTACGAGCGGGAGCTTGCGGATGAACGTCAGCTGATTCAAGTCCCATAGCAGCCCCTGCCCATCCGCCGACACGCTGACAAAAGTGCTAAAAGATTTGCTGACGGCAATGGCTGTGATGGGTGTCTTGTGTCCAAACAGGCTGGACTTGGGCACAAGCTCAACGGGCTTGCCCGGGCTCGTTATGACGTTGTACACTGAAACAACGCAGTCTTCGCCTGCCGTAATGAGAGTCTTAGAGTCGGCAAAGCAGGCGCATGAGATTTGCCCGATGTGCAGATTTTCAAACAACCCAGCCGGCTGATACGTTAGCTGGTTTACTACTTGTCGGAGCGTGGTGTCTTACTTTGCGATTGTCACTGAAGAAGAAGCGGACGGTGTTGTCGGCATACCCCCATTCCAGAAACTTGTCGTACGGTGGCAAATTCAGGCGAAAGGGCGAAGCACATAGCAGTCGGTCCAGTTTCGGTGAGTATATCAAGGAGGCTACTCGTTCGTGCGATTCTAGACAATGTTAGCAACAAGGGTCTCCTTTACTGCCATCGTCGCGGCTTACCTATCAACGGGTTCGGGAGACACATCAGTGCCTGCACCGACGAGTCAAGCCGCTTGATCGGACATTTCGCATTTTCACGCGGCGGGTGCGGCTTGGAATACACCTGATGCGGTGTCTGTCCAAAGTTGTGAATGACACCTGCAGTAATTGCGCGCTCATTTGCGTCCGTTATACGGTCCAGATCGCTAGAACCAGCATACGACAAGTGATGAAAGACGTTCAAACTTTCCACAGCCGCTTCACCTCGCTGCTTATATCCAAAGATCAAATCGATCCAGCGATGGAGGTTTTCGCTCACATATCGGCTCTCCAGAGCCTCCCGATGCTTGGCAATGAAAATCTTTGCGTCACCCTTGGCCCACGGTGGCAGGGCGACGTTATCGACCTTGACACCGTTGCTCTGTCGTCGCCCAAAGTCATATCCGTTGACGTTGGTCAGAAATTCAGGCAGACAGAAGAATTCAGGTATGAGTTCTCGGACATCCGTTTTGTTGCGGCAGGATGCCGACTTCCAAGCATCAGGAATAGACTGAAATAGTCGGTCGGCGTGATCGAAGCTGTCACCCTGCAGCAAGAGATAGGACTGCACAAACGGAGGTAAGCGGATGAGGTAAGATGTGACGATCATGGCAGACGAATAATGCGTTCCATAATGAAAAGGCGCTTGTTCAATCTCCTTGAGAGCATTGTACGTTTCAACGAAGCCCTGTACTCGTTCCTGTGTCTGAGCACCCATAGGCTTAGACAAGTCACGAAAGGAAGCGGGGTTGTTGAGGTCAAGCTCTTCGCTTGTAAAGTCAGCGAGTACCCAGGGGAACACTGGGTACTGCGTCAGATCGTTGAAAGTCCTGCCTGCCATGGTGTTGACCATCATGAGATAGTGGAAATTGGACATTTCACCCTTCTGCCAGCGCTTCATCAGTGGATTCCATGGCGACGTATTGAACAATGTTCCCAGTTTAGAGCCGAGACCTTGCTGCGACTCGTCAAAGTTTTTCAAAGCTTCGAACCTCCACGCATCTTCTGGGTTGGGAAGAGCATGGGCAGCGCTGGTGTGCGGCGCCTTGGAGAGCATCTTGACGAACATCTCATCCCGAACGACTGAGTTGATCGCAGTGAGGAGGTAGCTGCGGCCATCTGCGAAGAAAATCTCGATAGCAACATCACGGAACAGGAAGCGGCGCTTTGAGATGCTGATGGTATCTTGCCACTTCCAATGTCTAGACTCTTGATCTCTGTTACCGGCTGTTTGCCGCTTTTCCAGAGTCTTGGTTCCAGTGACAATTCGCGTAAAGGGGTCACGTTCTTCCATCGGAGCTTGCCAAACGTTGACAATGTCTCCGGTGGCCGTCTGGAACACATTGTCCATCATATACAGCGCATCTTTGCCGATAATTAATATTCCCTCGCAGGCTTCGAGTCCCGTTACACGAGAAACATTGTAAGCCGCTTGAACTTGGTCGCCATGTTCCAAGCGACGCATCACTTTACGATTCTTGTCTTCAAAGTTCTCATCCAAGTCGTTTGCGTCATTTGGGTCCTCTATCAGTTCAAAGTCGTCTTCTGGTGTGAAACCGCTATCCTCTTGTTCAAAAGACAGCTCAGTATCGGCTTCAGCGGTGTTTCCGGGAGCAGCTGTCCCCGGTGTTGTGACCAGCGTTGGCGTAGTAGGCGCTGCGCTTGGCGAATTACCCGTCGCTGTATTGACTCGCAATGCTGCCGCTGCGACTCCCTTCTCTTTAGAACGGTACTTTTCCATCTCTGTAGAGAAGTCCGGCAGCAATCGAAGACGCATACGATTTCGCCCTTCGGTCCGGTCAAGCTTCCACTTGAGAGGCCGAGGATCGCTAAACACAGCGCCGGGTCGTCTCAGATCCATCTCCATCTTTTTGTATGCAGAAATGAGGAATGATAAATCATCCTGTTGATCTTGGAGTAATCTCTGGTACTTAAAGTGCTCGGAATTGTAAATGCTCTTCATCCAAGCGCTATTCCCAGTCTCATGACTGGCTAGAAGTTTGTCTTTTGCCACGCCTTCCAAGTACCATTGCTTAAGTTTATCCTTTCGTTTGGAAAGGCGCGTCTTGGCCGTCTCCTGTGTACGCAAATTTTCGATGCTGACAAAGTTCTCCCAGATCTTGGCCATTCCTCCAAAGAATAGCAATCCAAGGGACGGTCGGTTTTGGTCCACCCATGCGATGAACACGTCGTCGTCCAGCTCCGTAATCTTCAGAACGTCGTGGAGAATTTGCTCGTAGCCAGGGACCATGAAGGAGCGAATGAGAGCAGTGGACTCGTCCGGCTTCGCCACCAGCAATATGCGAAGAAAGTTGGCCGCTGACCGCCGTACAGAGTCCCTTTCGTTGACGAGCTTGGCATAAAGTTGGTACCAAAAGAGTTTCAGGTACTCATCTTCCGCCGCGAAGCAGCCCAAGATTGACATTTGCCAATACGCCAGCTTGCTCATAAACTTTATAGCAGCTTCTTCTGTCATTTCGGGCCTGTCTATGTCCGATAGCTTCAACAGAATGACACGTAGTAGGCACGTACGGATGAGAGTGACGGACTGGCGGCACAGCCTGACGGATTTCAAGCTTGCAATATCCGGTCGCTGCAGGTATTCTAACAGCATTCCTGCAAAATCAATGATCACTTCAGCCCCATCAATGAACCATCCTTCGAATACAGCCTCTGTCAAGTGCAGGCAGAGTCGTGCCAGATTCGTGATCAGCTTTGGCTCGCACAGCATGGATTGGTTTGACACAATGTGTTCTGTTGCGTTTGTGGCGATTCTCCTCAAAAGAAAAGATTCGAAATAAGCTTGATGTTCTTGAAACCCGGGCGGAACCTTTGTGAAGAGCAAAAACCCAGAAAATTCCTTGCGCTTGAAAATTTGGTCCATGAAGACCTTGATTGCAAGCTCTAGTAGGCTGTCAACGAGGGCACCGGACTGCCTATTGCTGCTCAGTGGACGAGGCGTAGACTCTCGATGCTTGCTATCATCTTGTACACTTTGTGTCGTGAGTAGAACGAATGAAGAGGCACGTTGGAGAAGAGTCCCTTTGGGGGGCGTTGACTGCGGCGTGGTGCTCAAGTCAACGCTGCTGGTTCGTACAATCGGCGCCGGACGGCCAGAAGCTAATCCTATGGGTCGAATAATGACATCGCTGCCGTCAAAGTTCAAGGTCGAGTCTCGAGAGTGCAGTTCGACATCTGGCGTCACAGCATCGCTGCTGACGATAACAGGATACAGCATGAAAAAAATGAGTCGAACCCAGTCCGAACTGAAGGCAAAGTCTCTAAAATCGGCGGACTTCTCATACAGCTCATGGAAGAGCTTGAGCATATTTTGCAAGATAACAGGATCTGCATGTTGTCCCAAAGTCATTTGGGCCTGGAAGGCTCGTGTCATGTCGTCTGAGGACGTTTTTGCGGGCTCGGTCGTAGACGCTGGTCGAAGCTCCGAATCGCGGGTCGACTCTGGCATGTCGTCTTGCTTGAGAATATCATTCAGGCCATGCTGAAGCATAGACGTGATGATGATAGAGGCCTCGGGATACACCACTTTGCGATCACCAAATACGCCAAGTAGATAGCCTGTATCGAGCCACTTGTCTGTGTCAAGGTCGGCCACATCAACACCGAACAGCAGAGTAAGAACCACCGGCCAGAGCGCAGCGCCGTACCAGAATCGCTTTAATCGATTTGCCATGATTGCAAAACCTGCAGACTTGCTGGCGAATTTTGAAGTATAGGCCGAGCCATGAGCAACCAACAGCCTCGACAAGATGGTCGCACCTTGCAGAAGAATGTCTTTGTCGTTTTCAGCGAGCAAATAAAGGAGCCATTTGTTTGTGACTGTCTTGGCAAACTTGCGAATGTAGTTGAAATTTCCTTTTTCGCACAGTATATGCGAATATATACTGAGTACCCGTGCACCGAGTTGTTTCTTGGTGAGATATCTCACCCCTGGCAGCGGACTACTTGCACCGCTACCATCACCAGTTTGCCTCCTCATCAAGTTCGGTGTTGCTGGCTGGGAAAGCGAGGAAAGCGGTCGCGAGGACCTAGACATTGACGAGCTTGGGACGTGGAAGGCGTATGTGATAAAGAGCGATAGTGATCGCATAGCTTCGGGGCTGAGGTTTGATTTCACCAACACTTCAAATGTTTGCATAAAGTGCGGCAGGACCTCTTCTGGTATAGCCTCACCTTTCATTGCATCAAGAAGCCTTTTGACGATGCGCATCCGTATTAGTCTCCTGCTGTTAAATTCATGATGCTTGCTATTGACAGCAAAGGTGACAAATTGCTTGTAGTATAGTTCTTGGATACGAGGGGCCGATTTTCGCCAGAGGTCCAGGTCAATCAGCAAGATGCGATAGGCAAGTGGGTTGACAATCAGTGAATCCAGGGGGTTCTCGTGATTGTAGCCGACGAACCCGAGTACCAGGCTCAAGACTCTAAAAGCTAGACTGTCGCGTTCCTCGGTCGAGAGGTGCAGCTTGATAGCGAAGAACTCGGTAGCCAGTCCGTTCACGAATCCCATCTTGTACCGAAGGAGCATGGCCAGAATACTGTAGCCGTTGTCACGCTCCATAGCTTCACTGTTCCTCCAGCTCGTTCGAATACAGTGGAACATGATCTCAAGGGTGCGAATGGTTTCCTCAACTGACATGGCCCTTTCTAGTAGCTTCAGCGCCAGCGAGGTGAACCCAGCAAGACGCCAAAGGTTTTCGTCCAGGTAAGACGGTAATGCAATGATCGGACTGCCTCGGAATGACGCGATACCTTGAGGCTTGAAGAGGGCATCAGCAATGTTGGGGACAGCGGAGTTGATGGCTAGAGGAGCCCCATCTTTGTTTGAAGCAATGAACAGCGCACGTGAAGCGGAACGGGGGAGGGAGCGCAAGAGACCCGTGTCAAGGAACTGAACATTTTCTGGAAGCGTTGCAGAGGGAAGAATGCTGAGCAAAACCTTTGACTCTGGCAGTATCACACTCGCCTTGTCTCGAACCGCTCTCAGGATGTCGGAACTTTCGTCCTTGCCGGGATGCGCAATCTCATTTCGAAGGCCCAGCTGAGCGGATGCCTCATAAGTCTGAAACCCACCCAGTGTGTCTTGAAAATTCCCGTGATAGTGAGGACCGAGACCGTAATGAACAGCCAGGAAATCGTCGCCAATTATGTCTTCGAATAGATGTGCGGACGCCAACGACCATCGCGAAGATACGAGACCAGTGCCGAGTTGACCAGATAGCTCCCTTGGCGTACCTATGAAAGCTTGGACAGGATTGGTTTTGTTCTGGCCAGAGTTGAAGGATGCAAAGCTTTCGTTGCTATTATTGGATAGTGGCGGAGTCAGAGGATAATTGCATCGCATCTGCTCGCAGAATTCGCCATTGACGTACAAGGCGGCGCGGCTCGCTGTCATGGTCCTTGGTCTCTTGTGGACAATGCCTATGTGGTACCATTGCTTCTCTCGAAATTCGGTGGATTTGAAGCGGATACTAGGCTTATTGGAGAATACCGACGTCTGCAAGATAAAATTGTGCGTGTCCCTCTCGAGATACATGAGGACGAAGCACGTCTGAGACACGTCAAAGGCGCCAAACAGAGTAGTGTGGGTGGACGGATCAAAATGATCGATGTATATCCAGGCTGTAAAGGTGTATCCAGCAGAAGATTGTGGTGGGAACGAACGACCAAGACTTGGAAGCTCGAGAGACGAGTGGCCGTACAATGAGAGATCAAAGTTGAAAAATGCAGGGCCGTGGTATCTGTCCATCATTTCGAGACAGAATTCGGAGGCTTCCGAGCCGGGCACAGAGAGGAGGAATTGTGTGTCAGCAGGCTTATCGACACCAAAGAACATGAGCCGACGGCAAATGGCCATTATCTTTTTACGTTCAGCATCGGACAAAGGCGTGTTTGGAGAGAAGGCAACACGCAGAAATTGGGACATGACGCCAGTGGAGTGAATAGCGGCACAGTTGTACGTCAGCACCTCGGCAGCACGGAGAATGGTTTCAAGGACCAAGAGAGAGGCTGGCGTGGCGGCAGTATCGTTGTCACGGGGAAGAGAAGACCAAAAGCTGACAATGGCACGAAGCATCTCCGGGTATTGAACTCGAGTCGTGTTTTGCACCAATTCGCGAACCTTGGGTCCAATCGACTCCATAGATTTGGCGAGGACAAGATCCCACTGGTCATCCTGTTCCGTCTCGTCGGTGTTGTCCGAGGATCGTTCGTTATCATGGCGTAGTGTTTCAGCAATGGACTGGAAAAGGAGATCGATGGCATCATCGCCGAGAGAAAAGGCAAAAAGCTTGCCAAAGACGTGGCAGCTAACCCAGGGATTGGGCTCAACGCCGCCGAGACCAATGCTGGCAATAGCCTGCTCGAGAGCCTCCCATCCGCCGCCTTCGACACGGAATTTAAAGAAGCGCTTGTTACCAGAGTGGCTATGCATGGCGGCGGCGAAGACGTCGAGCGTGGCAGCCAGCAGCTGGAAGAGCGCCGTCATTTCCTTGTTGGATCGTTTGTTGGGATCGTAGAATCCAGAGAAGCTCCGCAGGACATTGAAGACGGCCTCGAAGCCGCCGGCATGCCGAAAGGCATCCTGCTGCGAAAGTGTATTAAGCCCAGATATTTGTTGTGCGACAGCTCTGAGGCCGTTGGTGAGCTGTAGTGTCTCGGGGTATGCACTGTCTGTAGAGGCATTGGTCTGGCTGGCTAGGCCTTGGAGAAGAGCTTGCAGAACTTGGATTGACTTCAAATTGGCGGCTGCCGGTGTGGAGGCGGAGGTCGAGGAGCGGTATCGTCTGGTAGTGGTCGACATGATGGCGGGAGACTGCAGCTCTATCTCAGTGCATCCCGAGGTAGAATTCCCATGACCCCCTCACGGGCCTAGGAAATGCGTTGACGAAGGCTGCATGGAGATGCTGCGGGTGGGAGGGTTGGGAGTGCCGTCGTCGCGTTAGCTTAGCGGCGCGGGGCACACTTGAGTTCTTTAATATGTTGAATCCAGATTGCAGAATGCGCAACGCCGCGAATTGTCGAGAAGGTGTCACCCGATGTGGATGACAAAGTAAATGGCAGCGTCAAACAACTTTTGGATGAGGGATACGGGCGCTTAGTCTGGCCTTTGGAGCTGCCAATTGTGTGGTGCAAGAGTCAAGAGAGATGGAGCTACCTGACGTAGTCTCGTTGCAGCGATTGGCCCTTATTCGTTCGCCTGTCAGCTGCGCCAGGCGGCAAGTCCACAGTGAGGCTGGGCGCAGGCAGATGTTGAGCATGAAACGGTTCGAGGGTCGACAGAAAAGAAGACGCAAGTGTGTCATGATGTTCTGGGATTGCGAAGCCTGATACTTTGGTTATGCCGCTCCGTGGCTCGCCTACGAGGGCCTTTGCAGTCGGTGTTTGCTCGAGATTAAGGGTGTCTAGGGTAACTGTGACGTCGATGTACCAGTACTCTTGAAGCCAGCTGAAGCCTCACAATCCGGCTGGTATGGTGGCAGAACAACTGAGTGGCTGTGCGGCAAGGATACGAGAGAGTGCGCCTGGAAGTTTACCGCATCGACTTTGTCCTTGTGGAAGTTAGTATGTTTTTGTGGCGAGGAACGCGAGGCAATGCATCTACGCCGTAGGTAGGAAGCAAGCACCTCAGGGAGCTTCTTGCGAGCTATTGTGGGCCTATATCTCGATGCATATCCGTGTGTACGGGTGCGCTAGCGGACGACCGCCGATGCGGTCGGGCTGGAAGAGTTTACGTGGCTCAATTATTAGTAGGAGAAGATTTATGACTAGCTACATATAGTCGAAAGGTAGAGGAAGACGACAAGAGAAGCCAGCCTAGAGGCAACATGGCTCTTGTGGCCGTCCTTCTGTTCGTTGGGTAGGCATCATCTCGCACGATGATGGGACGGATACCGGATACATATATGCAGATGTGCAGATGTGCATATGTGCAGATACACTGATAACAGATAGCTCGCTGCTTGAGAGCGAATAGCGGTGGGTTGGCCCGATGAGCGGGATTATGTCATTTTAACTTGATCCGTCTTGCATGTTTTGTCGGTGCGGAGCTGCAGTTGCAGGTGACTCGGTCACCGCTCTTGGCGATGTCTTTCATACGACAAATAACGAGGTGTGCGAGGCTAGGGAAGGTGGTAATGAAAGCAACGAAATGCGAATCAAAAAGATGATCGCTGCGCAAGTCGATAGGTAGTAATTACTTCACGGCGGCTTCACGGTTAATTCAGTAGCATGCGACCACGGAAGGGCGATAAGGGTGCTGGAGAGGCACGTGCCCAGTCAGCCGAGAGCCTATGACTAGCTGCGAGGCCGTCAGGTGAGATGTGAAAACTGGGGATCGGCTGGCAGTTTCATCGGATGGAACATGGTGAGTAGCAATGGGAAAAAACAAGATAGAAGAAGCAAGGCCAAAGCTTGCTATTAGCCGTGAAGAGGATATGATGGTCAATGCCAGGCTGTTGAGCAAACGACGATAAGGGGTGAGCTGTGTTTGCGACTGAGTCCTGACTGATACTGACCAACAAGGTGTCTGTGTCGTCACTGCAGGGTGCCAGGCTGCTTTTTGACTAGCGCCTCGCCGCTATAAAAGGGCAAGCTGCATGTCTGTGCAACTTGGGGCCAAAACAACATGTCGTGCAGATCTGGTGTTGTTGGCTGGATGACTGTGGTAATGCGACAAAAAAAGAAACAAAAATGCGAATAAATCGAGCCCGACAACGACTGGTGAAGATTAATGGGAAGCCGAGTTAGACGGGCCCCAGGGGTAACCTTCTGGGCATGAGGCGATGCCGGACACTCAGAGTTTCAGGAACGAGCAAATTGCCACCACACCACCCGGAACCAGCTGCGTCAGCTCCGCCGCCAAATTGAATGTGAGCATTGATCAGGTTGGCGTCGGGTGGCGTTGACATGGCGTTGCATTTCTTTGACAATTTTTTTCGAATAACCTTTAGCTTTCTGGGTTTTTAGTGCATGCCGTCTGTACTCTAATATCTAATTGCATTTTCGTGCCTCTAGTAAATCGTCATGGCATCGCCTTTGTGTGTGCTGGCTGAAGGTCTGCGGGTAGCACTCCCGGATGCCGCTCTAAAGCGGCGGCACGGCTGGGGTACCTGCTCCAGGCCTGTCTCACTGTGCTGTGTGGCCAGGTGACGAGCTTGCCAACAAGCTAGCAGGTCAGTGTGCGTACATGCGGCTGAGAAAAGTAGTTTGGACAGGCTTGCGACTAGAAAATCTCACCCATCTGCAAAGTAGCAGATACTGCGCCATGCCGCTATTTATTGCATCGCCCCAGGAACGGCAGACCTACCGTGACAAGCAGACAAGGTGCGGGGGAGCCCTGGTAGCCTCTCATTCCAGGCGCTAAAGAGGCCCGCATCGGCCCCAATTAGGCCACAAGCCGCCTCAAAAGCTATAGCGCAGTGGAGGATGCGTCACTCGTTCCAGCCCACAGCGCTGCCTAGCCACCCAACTTACTCAGGATACTTTGTTGTCGCACCAGATTACCATGAAAACGTAGGTACCACCCACCCCAGCCCCAAGCACCTGGCTCCGCCCTTATCAACACCCTCGGAGCACCGCGCTCGTCATCTTCCTCCGCTTCTTCCTCATTCCTCTCTCAACGCATCCTTCTTCCTTCATCATCTTCCAATCTGCTCTTCCTCTCGCTGGTTACTTTTTCCGTACCCAGCATCCTTCATCTCCTCATCGCTCTTGTTATTGATTTTCCTGCTCCTCACCAAACTTACACCGCAGGCCGGTCCGCGTCAACCACTCTTCTGCACTGCTTAGCACACCCTTCGCCATGAAGTCCGTTGTCGCCGCCCTCTCAGTGGCCGCCATCGCCCAGGCCTCGTCCTTCAAGATTGGTACCATCCACCACGACTCGGCCCCGATCCTCGATGCCACCCACTCCAACACCATCCCCGGTGCCTACATTATCAAGTTCAAGGAGCATGTCGATGAGCCGAAGGCTAAGACTCACCACTCCTGGGTCTCGGATATCCACAGCGATGGCAAGCAGCAGCGCCTCGAGCTTCGCAAGCGAGGCCTGTTTGACTCGGTCGAAGATGCCTTCGATGGCGTGAAGCACACCTTTGATCTCGGCTCCGGCTTCCGTGGTTATGCTGGTCGCTTTGACGACGCCGTTATTGAGCAGATCCGCAACCACCCCGACGTACGTATTGCCGCTGTATTTGTCACGCTGCAATTCAACATCTAACATCTCAAATAGGTCGAGGCCATCGAGCGTGACTCCATTGTACACACCATGGTCCCCGTCATCACCAAGGAAACTGTCACTGAGGACACCTGCAAACCCGAGACGGAGAAGCAGGCTCCTTGGGGTCTTGCCCGTATCTCGCATCGCGAGACCCTCGGATTTGGTAACTTCAACAAGTATCTTTACGCTGAAGAGGGTGGCGAGGGTGTTGATGCCTACGTTATTGACACTGGCACCAATATTGACCACGTCGACTTCGAGGGCCGTGCCAAGTGGGGTTACACTGCCCCCACTGGCGATGTGGATGAGGATGGTAACGGCCACGGTACTCACTGCTCTGGCACCATCGCTGGCAAGAAGTACGGTGTTGCCAAGAAGGCCAACGTTTATGCCGTCAAGGTGCTCCGCTCTAACGGTTCGGGCTCCATGTCGGATGTGATCAAGGGTGTCGACTGGGCTGCCAACTCCCACGAGGAACAGGTCAAGAAGGCCAAGGACGGCAAGCGCAAGGGCTTCAAGGGCTCCGTCGCAAACATGTCTCTTGGTGGTGGCAAGACTACTCTGCTCGACATGGCTGTCGACGCCGCTGTTGCCAAGGGCCTCCACTTTGCTGTCGCTGCTGGTAACGATAACGCCGATGCCTGCAACTACTCTCCCGCTGCCGCCAAGAAGGCCGTCACCGTCGGTGCCTCCACCATTGATGACAGCCGTGCCTACTTCTCCAACTTCGGCAAGTGCACTGACATCTTTGCCCCCGGCCTGAACATTCAGTCTACCTGGATCGGCTCCAAGTATGCCATCAACACCATCTCTGGCACCTCCATGGCCTCTCCCCACATCTGCGGTCTTCTCGCCTACTACCTGTCTCTCCAGCCCGCCTCTGACTCTGAGTACGCTGTTGCCTCCATCACCCCCGCTGAGCTCAAGGACAACATCATCAGCATTGGTACCAAGAACTCTCTGAGCGATATTGACTCCGAGACTCCCAACGTTCTTGCCTGGAACGGTGCCGGCTGCAGTGACTACAAGAAGATTGTTCAGGCCGGCGGCTACGAGGCCAAGCGCACCTCGTCCAAGTCTGAGAGCGTCCACACCATGATCCAGCACGAGGTTGATGTTGTTTCTGGCGAGATCACCAAGTCTGCCAAGTCTTTCGGCAGCAAGGCTGAGAAGTTCGCCAAGAAGATCCAGCACATCGTTGATGTCGAGGTCGAGGACTTCCTTTCCCACCTGGAGTAATTTTCTCTGATGATATACCAACATAACATTATCCCGAGATCGCATTGCCTTGGTGGACTCGGCTATTTTCTTACCTGTTTCACATGACTTAAATGTATACTGCAAATCATTTGGGTCACCTGTATTGGTTTTCGTGTTTGGTTGAATTGACTGTATTGCATGAGATCCTCGACTCCCTAGAAAGATGGAGGACGAGGATACTAGTTCAGATGAAATACATTTTCATATTCTCTATTCGTATGCTTCTTGCATGAGCGCCTCTGCCGACCCTGCTGTCTTGCATTTGGCTAGGTTGCCCGCGCAGCGTTGCTGCTCCCTCGACGAGACTCGGATGCACCTTCCTGATCCACCCAGGTGTTGAGGGCACCCTCAGGTGCTCGCTCAATGCATTGAATGCAATGCTGCAGAACTCCTTCGCGAGAACATCAGGCGTGATATTCGTGAACAAAGCGCCGTACCATTTACTTTTTATTGTTGGCTAATAATCTTCGCTCGTTTGATGTCCCCCCTTCCATTTCGGCCACCCGTTTGACGCCCGGGTCATCATATCCTATCTCGTATTGAGTCATCGCCATGTTTCGACGAAATAATTCCAGACTTGAACATCGTGGAGCACTACGCCGGAGTAAATCGACTGGCTCTGTTGCCACAAATCATTATAACCGCGCCTTTGCCAACCTCGAACTGCCCCCCGCTCACAGAGATGCTCATATTGCAGCACGAGTCTCTTTTACAAAAGCACGAGAAGAATCCGATAGATCCAGCTCTACGGGTATTCCAGCCTCACTCTCTACGAATGGGTTGGCCAGAAGTGACAGCTTCATGAATGGACCGGACGTCATATCTTACAACGGGGATAAGAGCCAGGCTACCACAAGTAAAGCATACAGCAGTCTGTGCCGACAGAGAAGCGTAAGGTTCACGGGCCCCACTGCTAGGAAGAAACGAGATGTGGCTATTCGAGCAAATGGAAGTTGGGCAGATCACTCAGATATATCTGGGCGCATGCACCCGAGTGCATTCCGTGGCCGCCTGCCGAAGAGCTCGCCTCTCGCTGGCCACGCTTATGACGACTTCTGGCTCGACCGCTCGCTCGATCTAGAATCGAAGAACGAGGAGACCGTATGCGAGTCAGAGAAATCATTCTACCCGGTTCGAAGACACAAATTACGAAAATCACGATCCATGTTTAATGCATCATTCATGTCATCAGAGTGCCATTCGGAGGCTGCAGCGACTGCGTCAAGTGGCTGGGACGGCCACGACCCAAGCAAGCATGCTGCTCTCAGCACGGGGAAAAACTCACTGAGGAGCCCAAAGTCGATGAGCTTTCTGCGATTGAACTCGAGCAGAGGCCCATCCATACGGCAACACGAAACTGGCATCTCTACATCACCCAGCAAGATGTCCCTACGAGGTAGCCTGCGACTAAAAAATCGCCCCTCGGTGTTTTTTCGCTCGAAGGATAAGCGAAACATGAGCTTGTCAGACATGAGAACATCAATGAGAAACAGTAGCAATAATAGCATGCCTATTACTTCAACAATTTCCTCCGAGGCCTCGTCGATGTCAAAGGGCTCTGGTCTTCGAAAGGCCGCCAGGAAAGTTTCCAAAAGTGTCAGAAGCAAACTCAAAGATATCTTTGGTCGATCAAAGAAGCCGGAGAATTCCGAAAACATCAGCAATACAGAGCTCGGCAGCGTTCACCACTCCAGGCTCTCACTTCAGGGAGAGACTTCAGTGTCGCGAGTCAATTCATATGTACCATCATTGAGATCTGTTGCATCAGAACACTGCTTGCAGGCTTGCCATGGAAGTCTTGAAGTGATGGAAGATGGAATGCAACAGACGGATGGGGAAAGATCACGGGTCACCAGCTGGACGAATTCCAGTACACACACAGTGGTAAGCACCACACCAGATGCGGAATGGGAGCCTCAGCGTCTTTCTGTAATTGACGAAGGTGGACATGTCGTATCGACTCTGGAGCGTTGGCACTCGTCCGAGGATGAGGAGCGTGCTTACTCTGCTCTTGTGCAGAGGCTTGACGATATGCAGAAGCAACAGAACCGTGAAGCATCCTTCCGCGGTGGAGGGTCGAACAACAGTTTTAGGGGCAGTATCGGGCAGTTTACTGCTGGAATAGATGCCACCATAAATGCTGTAACTTCAAATGAGGTGATGCATGGGGAAACAGAAGACAACTACAATGGGGAAGTTACACCACACGAGTACGACTTGGAAACAGGTCCATTTTACAGTGCAAGGAACAGTGAAGTGACAAGCCCTACTGGCCACCTTTTCAGGACTCAAAGTCAATACCGAAGAGCCTTGCGCAAGAGCATGAGAATACAAGAGCGCTCCTCAAGCATCAAACCTGTCAACCTGCGATACTTGAGCTCGCTGTCAGCGCTCAGTCTACCCATTCGCCGATCGAGTCCCGAAGGATCGGAACGGGATATTCATTTTTCATCTGCGGAAAGTGTCTACTCCAACCTCTCGGCTAGTCCAAGGAAATCCGGGAACTCGGAGTCTCCATTTGACATGGGTGAG
Organism: Beauveria varroae; assembly: GCA_030780425.1. Taxonomy (NCBI): domain Eukaryota; kingdom Fungi; phylum Ascomycota; class Sordariomycetes; order Hypocreales; family Cordycipitaceae; genus Beauveria; species Beauveria varroae. The sequence continues at coordinate 51,135 of JAPFUP010000082.1, read as the reverse complement.
TTTGACACCATTATGTTGAGCTCACCGCACAATCAGGAACGAGAAGCGGCCATCACCGACACGTTGGGAAGATCTCATCAACGAGAAGTGTCTAATGCGAGCTCAGTGGAATGGAAGACTTGGCTTAGTGCCAAAGTGTCGAAATTGGAAGACTGCGGTGAAGCTTCCAAGGTTTTTGGCGAAGAGCAAACGTGGAATCCTTGGTCAGCCATGGGCCACGTTCGAGAGAATGCCGAGATTGGTCCCAACAGCAACACGTCCGATACAAGTGATGCCGACGACGGAAGTATTCATGGCAGCCGAAACGGACAATTGGAGATTTCCGCTCCACCAGCGACACAGAGCATTGTCATTGAAGATGACGTTGTGTATCATAGTCACCGAATGCTCACGCACGATGAAAATGCGCCACCAGAGTGCAAGACAAAGAAGGTCGAGGACTTTGAACAGCACCCCAAAGCAGTACGCAGCGTCTCATCGCTTCCCAATGTCAACTTGAGTGAGGGGTACGAGACAAGATGCAGAAAGAGCATCACGCCTCAAAAGCCAAAGGGTAGTCCGTCGGCTCGTGCAGATTCCCCGAGCCGACTCAAAAAGGCGTACATGAATTCCGGCGCAGGGTCGTCGCTCAAGTCCAGTCCCGGTCTGAGTGCTGCAGTCAGACGGCAATTTGGAACAGTGACCACAGGGTCGCCTGGACGGCGAAGTATTCGCGGTGGGGAAGACCTGGCGCAGAGCAGAGTGGTACGAGAGGCGACGTCTTTTGATGACTGCCAGTTTGGGAGAGGATTGGATGCGCAAGCCATGGGCAGCAAGCGAATGGTTGAGCTTTTCTTGAACAGCCGAAAGACTAAGCGGACACCAGATGAAGATACAAACTGGCCTGGGGCGTTTGTCTAAGGGGATGACGGGTGGGTGACTTCAAGTTTTGCAAGGAATGCATGGTAGTTGATAGATTGTAGTCAAGCTGCCTATGTGTAGTATATAAGATCAATGAGAGTACTTATAAGCATGCTTGGAGGCTAAACCAGAAAAAAAGGAATGAAAAGAAAAAAAAAAGATCAATGCTCAACGCCAATCCCAAGGTATCAATGATTTCAGGTACAGAAAGGATAGTGAGGCAGAGAAAGTATCCGACTTTGTCTACCGTAATTGTTTTGTGATTTTGCCAACATTTGCTCTTATCCGTCGCTAGTTTCCCCATGTGTTCAAATCCCCCTTAGGGAGCGACATGCACCTCCCACAGATGCGCCATATCCTTGGGAAACGCGGCCTCGCGCTCCTTGCTGACCCAAGCGCCGTAGTCCTCGTGCGTGACGGCCTCGGCCAGGACATGAGCCGGCTCGCGGGTGCGCAGGGCGTGAATGAACTCGACGGTGACGTTTACGTACTGTGCGAGGGCGTCGCGGACACCCCAGCGGGCGCCGGTGACGGCGCTCAGCAGGAGGGGCTCGATGAGGGGCGCGTCGGTGACGGAGGGGTGGGCGGTGCCACGGGCGGTGAGGAACCAGGCGGCGGCGGTGCGGTTGCAGACGTCGGCGACGAGGTCGCGGACGGTGTCGAAGTGGGGGCGGCCGAAGAAGGGGCTCGCGACGCGGGACCACGACTCGGACTGGACGACGAGGAGAGGGACATGGACGTCGGCGTTGAGAGGGCCGGAGCCCTTGCCCGGGTCGAGGATGATGCCGGCGGCGGGGGGAGGGGTGTAGGGGATGGAAGAGGATGAGGATGATGAGGATGGGGAAGAGTGTGGGCGAAGAGCTTGGAGAGCGCCGGTGGCACCGTAGGAGTGGCCGGCAATGACGAGACGCGAAAAGTCGAGGCGGCCGGTCCATTCCTGGAGGGTGGTGCCCTCGCCGCGGGCGTTTTGGTCGTAGACCTGGCGGCCGTGACCGTCGTTGATGGCGAGCAGCGTCTTGATGGCCTCTTGGATTTCGGCCTCGCGAAACGCCAGCTGCTCCTTCTTCATAGTTGCCGTGTCCATGGGCGGCGTCGACAGCACGTGGCGGGCGTCAAAGTGCACAACGTCGCGGTCCGGCTTGCCCTTGATCTGGACGCGCGTGCCGGGGCAGCTGCCGTCGCGGTGCTCGAGGGCGGCGACGACGTGGCCACGGGCGGCGAGCGCGCCGAGGTAGGCCGTGTAGTCTGTGCGCGACGAGGCCATGCCGTGGGAGAAGACGATGACCGGGAAGCTCGTGTCGTTGCTGCTGCTGCTGTCGGCCGTCTGCAGCAGCAGTGGGGCATCGACCGCGGCGCGAATTTCGACGCGGCCGGCGACGGCCCAGAGGAGAAATGTAAAGAGAGGTCGCAGGAAAAAGACGTCGGCGTGGGCGAGGCGCGCAAAGCCGGCGGCGGTGAGGCTGACGGGCCGCGAGAGCCAGGGATGCGGAGGCGAGGAGGCGGCACGGGCACCCCGCGCGACGGGGTAGTGCAGGCTAAAGAGGACGGACTCGAGGAGGTAGGCGGGCTGGCCGGAGGACCGCAGCGCCGTGTCGGAGAGGCGACGCGGCTGGATGAGGGGCACCTCGACGTCGACGGTGCCGACATCGTAGGAGGCGGAGGCGTCGAGGTGGGAAGGGGGGGGAAGGTTGGAGGCGAAGAAGGGCTCGCCGCGGAAAAAGCACACGAGGGCGTAGAGAGCGACGAGGTGGAAGATGAGGGAGCGCCAGGAACGGCGTGGACGGAGAAAGTGCGCGAGGCGGAGGAGGTGACGGGTGGCGCCCCGGCGGGATGCGTAGGGCGGTGGTGAGAGCCATTTCGGCACGGAGGAGGAGGAGGAGGATGATGATGATGATGTTGATGAGGAAGGCGGCGTAGTTTCGAGAAGAGGCGAGTCGGGATGGTCGTCGGGAGATGTGGGAGATGAGGAGGAGGAGGAAGATGTGTCGTCGTGAAAGGGCTCGAGTTCGACTTGGACCTCGCGGTCGGCGGTGCTGTCGCGGCGTCGCGGCATGGTGGGTGATGTGTGTGTGTGTGTGTGTGTTGTGTAATTGGTCGTTTTAACGTCTGAAATGCACGAGAAGCAGATGTAGGGACGCGTGTCTGGAACTGGGCAAAAAAGGGATAAGATTGGCAAAAAGTCAAGGCAAGATTGGGAGAAGATAGAGGAGGAGGGACAAGAGGCGTTGATTTGGTCGTTTGGCGAAGAAGAGGCTAGGTATCAAGTTGGCGGTCGGTAGCGTCGGCCAGATGCTTCCGGGAAGCTTTCACTTCCTGGTGGGGGGGCTTTAACTTCGGGACCTTCGGGACGAGGTGGGCTGGTGGAGGCGGTGGGAAAGGGTATGATTTTTGATTGTTAAGCGGAAAGGTCAGCAATTATTATTATTGCCGAAGAAATATACGATCGAGACAAACAAGCAATGCAATTTTTATTGTTTGATTCTATTTCTATTTGTAAATCGAATGATTGATGAGATGCCCGAGTTTGTCGAAAAACTCCAGCTGCGGAGTTTGGCGGCGTCGGTGATGGGATCGGCATCCCGATTTCGTATCCTCCAAAAAGCAGGCTGAAATCAATGCATCAAGGGAAAGGGACATCAAAGTATCATTCACTGAGCATCAGTCATAGTTACGAGAACGACCAAAACCGATGACAATAGCAGCAACCCATGCCGACGCGGCGGGGCACGACACCACCATCGTATTCGGGTTAGTGACTCGGGCTCTTGGGTAAAAAGTCTAGAATTTGTCTCCTTTGCAGCCTGTGCACAACCTGTGTAGAAAGAAATCGACGGCATGTCGAAAACGCCCACGGCAGATTGGTCGGCCTTGTTAGCCCTCGAGCACCTCGTCGCCGATACAACGCACATGATAGTACATTGAATAGAGCGGGTGCGTGCTCAGGTCTTTCGGAGCCAACTCAGTTACGACCGACACAGAATGGACTTTCGGGTTTAAAAACAGAAAAATCGAGTAAAACAGGGCTGGACCAGTAAACAGCTTTCTCCGCACATTCCCTCCACTGTTGCGGGGGGCTCGAGAATGAGCTCCCGGATTGTAGGTAGTACTCGATGCAAAATGGGCAGACTGGTCGGTGGTGACGGCACTGCGAACCCCGCGCGTGCCGTGCCAGCTGTTGGCCTAGGAATAGTCTTCAGCAGTCGATGATGGGCGTCAAAAAAAAAAAAAAAAAGAAAAAAAAATAAAAAGAAGAGAAAAGATTAAATTAAATAGGACATTTAGCAGAACGTGGCCAGCTTGAATTACAATGCCATTTTATTCCCAACACACTCTGCAGCGAGGGCTTTTCACCTTGTTACGGAAGACGGGATCACAGGCAAATGGTGTAGAAACAACCATGACAAGCAATGTCAAAACTGAGCAACATAAGTATGATTCCATCTTTGTGTCTGTAAACCAGGAATGACTAGTCGCATGCTGGTGTGTTGAGCAGCTCATTCACCAACACCCATTACATTCTCTGCCTTTTTGCCCCCCCCCTCCCCCCCCTCTTTCTTTACATTATCTGTGGCAAAACGGTGCACCATTCTTATAAGAAGCACGACATCTTACAAGAACCATCACAACACGATTTTTATTCTTGCTCTTATTCGCTGTTGGTCATGGTGTTGGACGCTCGATGTTGGGCGCTCTGGCTGATTCGCGCGTGGTAGACGGCATTCGTGCTAGTTGGTCTACGGGCAGCAGGAAATGAAGTCGGTTTGTTTCATTTCTGACATTCTTCTCGACTTTTTGAAGTGTCTTTTTGTACACATCTTTGTTCTTTCTCAAAAATTAGTCAAAATTGACTCCTCAAACCCCTTTTCCTCGCAAGCCCACCATGAGGCACAATCACATGGGACAGTGAGCAGTCACACGGCGAGACTATCAGCAAGTGCATATGCTTGTTTTGAAAAGAGAGATACAGAACATTTTGCGCAGGAAGAGTAAAAAAGAAAAAAAAACCCCCCATCAAAATACATTGCATCGCCGAATCTAAACCCCTACAGACCGTGCCGTCACGCGCACATGTGGGTGCGGGGACCGGACGAGATGAGATGAACGTCGGCCGTGGGCAAGCCGGCGCCGTGTCCCGCTTTCCAACCTCGGCATCAATTACCTGTGTCGCTCGAGACTTCAACCTTTTTTCCATTCCACCTCGCAACCCCCAAAACCACTCTCTACTTCCCCCGGCACATTCATCTTTTCCACTCATTCAGTATTTCGAGAAAAGAAAATAATCACCACCCACAACATGTCCGTCGTTCCCGCCTACGAGTCCTACCAGTACATGCGCGTGACCTCGCCCGCCGAGTACGTCGCCCACGTCGAAATCAACAACCCCAAGCGCCTCAACGCCTTTTCGCAGGCCGTGTGGCTCGAGTACGGTCGCGTGTTTGACCAAATCAGCGCCGATGCGCAGTTTCGCGTCGCCGTGCTGAGCGGCGTCGGCGACCGCGCCTTCACGTCGGGGCTCGATGTCAAGGCGGCCGCGGGCGACTCACCGCTGACGACGGCCGAGGGCGACGAGGTGCGCCGCGCCAAGCTTCTGCGCAATCACATTGAAGAGTTTCAGACGAGCATTTCCGCCATGGAAAAGTGCGAGAAGCGTGCGTTTCTCCTCTTTCTATTCCCCCTTCCATTCTTTTACACCGACTACGTCTCTGTATGAAAGGTAGTGCTAACATCGTTTAGCCGTCATTGCGGTCCTCCATGACGTTGCCATCGGACTCGCCATCGACATTGCCACGTGCGCCGACATTCGCATCTGCGCGGCCAACACGCGCTTCGCCGTCAAGGAAGTTGACATTGGCCTGGCGGCCGACATTGGCACCCTGGCGCGGCTGCCCAAGGTCGTCGGTTCGCTGTCGTGGGTCAAGGACGTGTGCATGACGGCCCGCGACTTTGACGCGGTCGAGGCGCTGGCGCAGGGCTTCGTGAGCCAGGTGCACGCGGACAAGGCCAAGGCGGTCGAGGCGGGCCTCGGACTGGCGACTCTGCTCGCCTCCAAGAGCCCCGTAGCGGTGCAGGGCACCAAGGAGCTACTCAACTACGGCAAGGAGCACTCGGTGGCCGATAGTCTTCGGTACACGCAGGTGTGGAACTCGGTGGCCCTGCAGGGCGAGGATTTCGTCACGGCCATGATGAGCAGCATGCAAAAGAAGAAGCCGACGTTTTCCAAGTTGTAAAAATATGTGCAACACGATGTATTGTTAAAAACTGGGTATAGATATATGGAAACAATGCAGTATAACGCCTCGAAATGCTTTTGGTGTTTGTCACAGATGTTACATGTGACATGCCTGTGATGTGTGTGATACGTTTGATATGGTTGCAACGTGGGAATATTGTATCGTGGTATTATTCAGAGCCCGATTCGTCGATTGGAGGCAAGTTTTCCTTGAGACGCTGCGACTAGTTAGCATGTAAACTCCAAACGAGACATGACATGCGCACATCTTCGAGCTTTTGCTTGAGCAAGGGAACCATGTTCTCCTTGACAACGACGCGCTCCTCGTCAAGGTCCTCGATGATGAAGTCGTGGTTTTCGCTGTCAATGTTGACAATGATGGACTTGATGGAGGGATCGCACTCGATGAGGACGCCTGGCAGCGCAAGGACGGTAAGCCAACAATGGGACTGCAACACGAGAGCTTGAGGGGCGCATACTTCTGATGGCACGAGGCATGATGGCTTCTAGTTTGTGGAGTGTTGTAGTATGGTCTTTGATCTGGAGAGCGAGATGGTGCGGTGGGATTGAAAGAGAAAAGGAAGCCTGCAGTGGATGGGCCGGCCCGAGGAAGCGCCAGGCGGGTGAACAAGCTGGCGCTGGATGGAGTGGATGGTAGGCGGCGAGTGGAAGACGATGGTGGTGAGTAGGTAGTGTTGGTAGGAGCGGCGATGGAGCGGATGGAAGTAAGGTTTGGAGGATGAGGTGAGAGGTTGTAATGTGACGAGGTCGCGGATAGCGGCGTCGGATGTCGAATCGTGATTCGGTGTGATTGATGTCACAAGCGGCAGGTGATGAAGGGAACAGGGGTGTCTGCAGTTAAATGTGGATGCGGCGCTGTAAATAGCATGTGTTGTGGTGTTTGAGAATGGAGATGGACGAATTTCGGACGTCAGTGATGAGCCTAGTGATGACTAAGGTGATGGAGGATGAGTTGACTCCATCACGGTTCTCGCAAGTGGATCTGATGATGTCCTGTGCATAGACCACGCTGATGCTTTTGCGGATATGATGGACCGAAATATTCAATCTGAATAGAGAGCTAATTATGGCCGAGTTCTTCAAGATGCAATATAATGACAGTCCCCTTGTCGGTGACCGGAGCAGAGTAACATTGAGAGTATAACTAGCAGCAGTGTCACTGTTCTGTGCCGCCTTCAACCGTCACTGCACGCTGTCTACCGCTGCCACTACAGGGGAGACCTGGCTAAATTGCTCACGGCTGCTACGCTGCAAATCTGCAACTCTCTCAAGCAAAAGTGCAAGAAAAGAGGCGGGAATTAGAAAGAAAAACGAGAGAAAAAACCCCTGCACCGTATTATTAGAATCCATCGACTATGCATAATGCTGTCACCATTATGCTTCCAGGCTTCCAGGCACACACCACCTTGCTGCCGTTTCACCCGTGTACAACAGCAGTAAGCCCACATTTATTATTCGGAATCTTGCTTGGCCGCCTCGACAAGTGCCGGTGCCTGTTTTGCCCGTCCATGTATGTAACATAACCTGCGTAGATTGATAACAGCACGTACATCTCACGTCCAATGATAACACACTTGACATGCTTCAACGTCGCCAAGCACCCAATATTTGCCTTTTCTCGGACGAAGCATTTTTGTACTCGGCCTTTTTGACCGCCTCGTTCGCGTTGCCTCTGCAAACGCACAAAGGACCAAACACACAGCCAAAAACATGGGTGGCGTTTCTCAGCTGGCCTCGCCTGACCATCAACCCCTCCCTACCCCAACCTTAGCTTTGATAAAGTGGCTTGCAGCTCAATCACCAAATTTTCCAGCAGTTCTTCCGTCACCCGTGTTGAATGAACTGAATGTGTGTGGGCCGACACCTCCTCCCGTCAATAAATTGAAACGATGGCGCGTAATTCGATAAATCAACCAAGTGAAGGTGGGCAGAATAATGGCCCATCAATCGTTCTGTCAATCGCCAGTTGACATCTCGGCGCAAGCCTCACCCAGCCTCATCACTGAACCAGTAAGCCCCAGCTGGACCGGAGACCCGTGCAACCGTGGCAGCACGCCTGTCTCACTTGTCATGCATGCATGCGCGGCAAGCGTCAAATCGGCTCAACAAGATGACTTGATCTTTTTTCAACTTGCGCATTCTTCCTTGTTGGCTCTGCTCTTGTCTCATCATTTGGTTGCTCGCCTGCATTCTACGCCCGTTAACGGTGAACTCGCCATTTAATTCTTTGCTGCAACGTCAGCTAGGTCTCGTGGCAAGGACAAAGGATAGCGTCAAAGTCTAATAAGCTTTGCACCCAAGGCCTGGATCGTCGTTTGAGCCTCGCTTCTCAGCTCCGACATTGAGACCGTTCATCCTGCAAGACTGCACTTCCGCAGATTGCACCTCTCTCGCCACGAACCACACAAGAGCAATAAAAATAAAACTCACATCCCAGATCACTCAGTACTTTCGGCCCGCGTCAATTATAAGCGGCACACCAAACCTCACCCCCTCCTTTGTCGCCTGCGGCCGTAACTCGATGTGATTCCATATCCACGCCCTCTCCCCACTATCAAGGCCACCCACACCACCTCTCCAACATCACATATGAACTAGCATGGCCATAGTTACTCCCTAGTATGAAGAAAACGGCGCACCCTGTTTTTAGCACCCATCGGTACTTGACTGACCAAGTTCTAGAGCCTCCTCGTTGACGTTTTGTATCCACACACCTCCGTCTTCACCACCATCCCCCAATAGCAGGAGATACCGTCAAGCCGATGCTAGGAATTGGGAACGGCTTCATCACAAGCCCACACCCCCTCCTCCGCGTGTACCTACATGCTGGCCCATCTCTTTTTGCTCCTCTGTTTGCTAGCGTAGCTAAAAACGAGCTCCTCCTCCCTCTCGTGCGGGCTCGGATGTCGAAGCTGGGTCGTCGTAATTTGTTTTCTTATAGTTCAACCCCGCGGACTCTCAACGTCCACGTTTCTAAAAAGCCCTCCATGGCGATTCAGTCCCGTCAGGAAAGCAAAGCCAACGTCCTCTCCCTCTTCGCATTCCATCGTCCCTTCCTCTTCAATCTGAGTTCCTGCCTTTGACGCTGCTCCTCTGCGGCGGGCTTCCCCCCCTCTTTGCCATTTCTCCCGGAGACTCAAACTTCTCTGCGCTCTCTTTCTCTATCCGCCGTCTTCGTGACCCTTTGAAGGAATCCAGCGTACTCTTCGTTCCTTTTACACGGACGCAGCAGCCGTGTGACGTACGTCTGAACCACAACGGCCACGAGGGGGCAAATAACAAACTTTGGCCAATTAGGCGCCTGTGGCGATTCCTTTTGGTTGTGTTTCAAGTCACTCGAATTTGTGCCCATTTCTACGGATTGTGCATTTGTTTCTAAAATCCTCATAATTACGCTGTTGTTTTCTGCCTTGCATCTTCGCGCCGGCAGTTTGGTACCGCACCGGCTCATTCACCACCGAGATTTGCCTATTTTGGCTCCGACCCATCCGAGTTGTGACGACATCGACCCAATCTGCCAAGCATCTTGCATCAAGAAGTATATTAAATCTGTGCCAAGAAAAACCCATCGAGCTCGAAATTTGTATTCAATTGCCCGATTATTTTCTGCCGATATTTCCGACAGTTTTGCACTCGATCCTCTCTTTTGTTGTTCTTCTTCACATCATTCTCTTCTACATGACAACAGCAAGTACCCTCCTCAACCATGTCCGCAGCAGCAGAACCGCCACCCGCTGCGACGTCGACGACTTCTGCCGCGCCCGGCAACAATGTGTCGCCCGTCACCTACGTCATCATCCCGCTCGTCACGCTCGCCTCCGTCTTCCTTGTCGGCCTGTTTGCTTATATTCGACGGCGTCGCAGCCGGCGGCACGCCCTCGACAGCAACGGTGACGGCGGCGAGGCGCAGATGCAGGAGCGCCGTCGCGGCAACGACATGGGTAGCGCGGCGGACCGCTGGCCGTCTGCAAGCTTAGGCTTTAACTGGTGGTTTCTGCGCTCCAACGAGGGTCTTAATGAACTGGGGGAGGCGCCGCCGCCGTATATTGCCGAAAGGCGCAACAAGGTGCCGTCTGAGGGTATTGCGAACGCGGATGTGATTGAAGAGGAGGAGGAGGAAGAGGAAGAGATCGGAGGTTCGAGACGTAGCGGCGAATCTTTGCGACACTCGGCAAGGATTGGCGGAGAGAATGTGAGAAGCCAACAGAGCTGGAATGGGAGACGGAGCAGCGAAGAACCGACACAGGCGAGCACTCAAGAAGAACAAGCGCAGCAACATATACACCACGCTGTAGACGAACCACAAGAAAACAACGAACAGGTGCTTCTCGCCGAAACATCAGCCTCGCTCCCCTTCACCACGCCGGGCGCTCTCTCCGACCCATCCTCCTCCTCCTCGCCCGCCCGCGACAACCGCCGGCAAGCTCCCTCAGAAATAGCCTCCATCATTGAATCACGCCGTCTTCGCTCCCAGCTCCGCCGCTCTCCACGCGCCACCACCACTTCCACGTCCACGTCTACATCTTCCGCGGACGACATTTGCAGCAGCGAATTCTTTCGCTCCCGCTCTACCTCCCCCGAGCGTAGCGGCGGCGGCCGCCACCACGTTGAGCGTCTCAACCGCCGTCTGCGCCGCCTCGGCTACGTCACCTCAGAGACGATCGAGTACCACGGGCTTCAGCTGCGCGACATGGAAGACGGTGCCGCGCCGCCCAGCTACGAGCGGGTCCCCGACGTTGCCGTCCCGCCGCCCGCGCGGCTCCCGCCCCCACCGGCCGCCGACGCGCCTCCGCCGTATCCGGCCGCAGCGCCGCGTTGGCAGCGCCCCCCGATCCTTATTCTTTCGGCGCCGCGACGACGCGAGGAAGGAGGTGGCCCACCGATGGTGACCCAGACGTTGCCGCCGCACCACGAGCAGTTTCTGGGTCATCACTACTTGTTTATGCCACCACTCGAGCCCGATTACCTAGGGGCGGGCTTTTCGGCGTCGCTGGATATGCCCCGGCAACAGCATTCGCGGTTTTAAAAGGAGGGAGAAGAGTGGTGTTCTTAAAGAGCCTGACCGGAGGTGATTTTCACAATTGACATCCAGCGTTGCGATTGAAATTTTAACATGGGGTATTCTTTATACTTTGGAGTTTTTTGGCATGGTTCCGTATACACATAGGGCTCTTGGACGTCTCGGACGGCGATAGCACGCATCATCTCGGAGTATTTGCAGGTCAAAGGCCCATTTTGCCATGTTCGTCTTTGCACATAGCACCGCTAGTACATAATATCTACAACACACGTATTTTCAGCAACTTCACTTGTCAATTCACGCGAGGGTGCTCTGTGTCAGTACTGACCTGGTAAAAGGCACATCAAGTCGCACGTGTACCCGTGTGAACAGTAATCCATTCGAGCCTCTACTCCTATCCCATGGCTAATTATCAAGCTATACGTACTTTACATATCGCAGGAAAAACAAAGCCCCCTTTTGTATCCTATCCAGGGAACACCCATACCCAAAGCGGCATATAATCCTTTACATGCAAAATTTAATCTCTCCACTCATCACCCCCACGAATACCAGCTGGCGTTTGGCTGGATGACTGTCCGCGAAGCGGCGCATCCTCAGCCTCATCATCGTCGTCGAGCGCTTTGGCAAGGTCATCAGGGTCCTGCATCTTGGCATCAGGATCCACGGCGTCATCCAAGCCTTGGGAGCCTTCTCCATGTTCCTCGTCTTCAAAGACGCCCTCGTCGGCGCTGACGGAGATGCCGCGAGATCCCCACTTGGGCCGGCCGCCGCGCTGCTCATCATTGTTGAGGCCAGCCTCCTCGTCGTGCTCTTCGTTGTGTTGACCGAGAGTACGGCCAAAGATGCGCTGGACTAGCCAGCCATTGCGCAAGTCGTCGGCATCTACAACGCCGCCACCGCGCAGCTTTACGCGCTGGCGAGTGTAGTATACCCAAGCGAAATCGGCGTAGAGAGCGGTTTGAATGATGCCAAAAATGACTGAAATAGCCTCTGGCTTGTGGTCGTCAAACATGCGCAGGAACCAGTTGAGGCAGTATAGGGCTCGGTAGGAGCCGAGCGCAACGAGGTAGAACGAGTCGATTACGGTAGGGACGGTCGTTTGGCGGAGCAGGAGAAGCTGGGGAAGGACACAGACAGACTCGAGAATCTCGGAAAAGGACCACATCCACTGCGCAGATTGTCAATTTTGTCAACGCCATGTCGATGTTTTGACTTACTGAAAAAAAGCCCCATTTATCCTTGGCCATCAAAACAAGCATAACGAATGGGGACAGAGCAGCAGAGCCACCGAGGATTATGGCACCGAGCTTCCAGGACAGCTCTCTTTCGCGGGAGCGAGGAAAGACCCATTGCATGACGCCGAGAATGTAGAATGAAGTGAGAATGTAGACGATTTTGAAGATGACGTTCCAAGCCGAATTTGTGTGAAAGAGGTCGAGGTATCGGGTGCAAAAGACGAGGGCGTAGAGAATCTGCGTAATGAGAGAGACGCCTTCAGCGCTGCGATTGTTGTGAATGGCAAAGATGAGGATTCCCTTGGATGCCATGTGGCTCAAGTCGCCCAGGATGCGAAAAATCTGCAAAGAAATTTATTAGCAGGATAAAATGGTGATTAACAGTCTGAATGGAAGCGACTTACGTTCCAGGCACCCATGATGGAGAGGGGCGTCGGTGTGCGCACAGCGAGGGAGATATCGAGGCGAAGAGGGAACTGTGTGTTGTGCGAAATGATGCGGATACTGGATGGTCAAGATGGCCAGGTCCAGACAGAACGAAGATGCGCAACAGCAGGTGATGGCGATGGATGAGGAGAGAGGACAGCTGTGTCACCTGCGACAGCTAGCTTTGGTGTCATGAAAGAGGCGACGTTGGCAGCGAGGGCTGGTTGGCAGGGTGGGGGCCGGGGGAAGGCCCAGCTGAGCGCCCAGCTGAGCGCGCCCGTGAATCGGGGCCAGGTTACAGTGGTGACGGCACAGATGCAGGCCAGCTGCAGGCAAGTACATGTACCTTGCTGGGTGGGTAGCTTGCCCGGCACCCGGGCATACGTAAGTCCTGAGTACAATACCCTCTCTCCCTCTTGTAAGTCTGAGACAAGTCAATCACGAATATTTCATTCGTACTATTCAAATAACAAGTTACGCATCGTCACCAAGCATTGATACTTCTCGTGGCACCTCATGTACTCATCCACCAACATGTTGCCTTCCATGTTCCTCTTCAGGTGGTACTGGAATTCCTCCATCTCGACCTCCATCCCCACTGCCGGGTTCATGTTGGCGTGTTGATCAACAAGACATCCGCCGTAAAAGTCGCATTGGGCATGTTGAGCTGTGCAGGCCCGGGACAAACTGCATATGTAGTCTTCAGCACATAGCTGCGTGCGCTTCTAGCTGGTCGCGAGCCGTCCGGCCTGCGACGAAGCTTGACAACAAAGGAGCTCGGCAGCTCTATGTATACTTCTCAACTCCCACATGAACAGACAATGCAAAATTCTGTCATATTCCAAGAAAAAAACCCCCTTCATATGAAGCTCTCGCGAGACTTTATGTACCACCTTTCGTCATGGTCCGCTGGTGTTTTGTGATCTAGTGCACTCTTTAGTGGTTGCTGCCTGCAAGTCCGCGGCAACAAGCTCCGTCTCAGTGAGCAATATTAAGGCACTGTACCGTCTGGTCCACCAAACGGCAGCGCTAGAGCCTACACTGGCCGCCCCGACTCAATAAACGCGTCACTTCATCTTGATCCATCCCAAGCGCGTCTCAAAAAGTGCCATCGCCAACAGAACCCAGCACCGAACAACCCCCCGCCACTTTTCCGAATGGTCCTCACGTAGTGAGTCTCGGCTGACTCGTCTGCTACCATGGACACAGGTTTGTCATTGCCTCATCTTGCCCGAGGTCATAGTACTAAATTTTGGTCGCCCTCAAGATCGCGCTCAGCGCTTGAATCAACGTCTTCGCGGTGCTGGGTACGTATTTTCTTCTACAGCCACTATGCCCGCGCATCCTCTAACCTCACTCACAGTCGGGCAAATGTCACAAGCGACGAGTTCAACCTTGATCCGCAACTACAGGACCGCGCTAAACGGCTGAATGAACGTCTTCGCGGAGCCGGGTACGTCATTCTGCTTTCAATGTATGCATGTTCTAACCTCAGTATCAGTCGAGCAGATGTCGGAAACGAGAGCTTCAATCTTGATCAAGAACCACAAGACCGCACACAGCGGTTAGATGAACCTCCTCGCGGCCCCGCGTACATCAATTCTTGGTCACTGTTCCACACATCTTCTAACCTCACTCATAGTCAACCCGATGCTAGAAACGAGGAGCCTGACCAACAACCGCAAGACCGCGCTCAACGGTTGAATGAACGTCTTCGCGGCGCTGGGTACGTCATCTCACGGCCAATTTGTTCCACCCATCTTCTAATTTCACCCCAGTCGAGCAGATATCGGAAGCGACGACTTCAACCTCGATATTGAGGGCATCGGCGAGCCGTTTACTCAACCCAGCTCACCCCCACCCGCGACTCGACCAAGCGCCGAAGTCCGCTATAGTCCAGAGACTCCCTCTGCCCTCCCTGAGCCAAACCAGCCGGCGGCCTCTTCGAATAGAACCCAAGTTCCTCGATCCAGCCCTCGACCGCCAGCGCCATTCGATGAAGAAGTCACCGAGAGCCCGATCCACGCCCCCGGCAGTGGACACCGTCGTCGAGTCCCAGTGCAAGAAGCCTCGGCAAACTCGACTCGCATGAGGATTGCATTAGAGTCGGATCCCATCCAGCCCATCTCGCTGCCGTCTCTCAATCGACCCTCTCGTCAAAGTCAGGCTCCAAACTCACCGCGAAAAACCCCTAGCCCAGCTGTGCCATCCGGGACCGAATCCCCAGGCGAATCCGATGATGCGCAGCTGATGCCACCACCAAGAGTGCCTCGACCAGCACAAAGGACCTCGCCCGTGGGCAGCCACGTTCCTGAGCCGCCATCCGCCGGGGAAGAGGAAGCCGAAGAATTTGATGATCGGGCCGCGGCTGCCATCATCGGCCAGAAGAGACCCCGCGTGAGCTTCCAGCCGTCCCCGGAGCTTGGCTCCGAAGAATCCGACGTCGAGCCCGCCGAGCCCGCCGAGGAACACCCGGCACCCAAACGGCCCCGTACACAGTCACGTAGAGAGCCAGCGGTGCAGCGCCAGCCCAAGCGGCGTCATGCGGCCGAGGGCCAGAATAAGAAATCCAGCCGCCCACGCAAAGAGCCTGCGCAGCGCGCCAACAGTGCCCGCGCGGGCAGCGCCAACGACGAAGTCATTGACATTACGGTGCAGCGCTTCGTCAACGGCCCCGACGCCGAGAGCGACGAGGAGGCCCAGGGCGAGATGGCGCTCACCAACCGCAACAGCGAGACGGTCGTCGATGTATTCGCCCAGGTCTGCGAGGAGGTCATCGCCACCACGCTAGGAAAGTACGAGTATCTGCGCCAGGAGACGCAGGACGAAGAAAAAAAGAGGGACTGCCGCATAAAGATGCGCGCCATCGAGGCCTTTCGCGAGGAAGTCAGCGCTCAGCTGCTGCAGCATGTATGTGCACCTCGCCCGCACAGTCTCCGCCGACTCTTTTGCTTACAGTTTGCTAGTCCATCTACTTGAATCATTGGTACTCGCTGCGGAAACGAATCCGGCATGTGCAGAAAGAGAAGCTTGTGCTACGACAAGAAATTCTCCGTCTCAAGGCCGAAAAGGAGCAAGTCGCCCTCCGCATGGACGGCGTTCGCGCTCGCAGCGAAAGAGATGGCAGCGACTCCAAGGTATGCATCGACCACACACATTCTACTAGAATCACGCTAAAGAATCGCACAGCGTCGCTTGAATGCTTCGAACCTCATGCACGACATTGACCTAGCCGTCGAGCGGGGCCGCGACGCCGCTGAGTTATCATCGCGTGCCCGCAAAGAAGCTGAGCTTGGCAATTTAGAGCTCATCATCTCCCAGGTGGCAGAACAGGCGAGCAGCAACGGCCCGACCGGTGGCCTCCTACATCAGATTCAAGACTTCAATGCCTTCTTGGAACGCGCTGCCGCAGTGCTCGAGTCTGGATGATTTCAACGGAAACTTGGTATATTTATTGAACGCCTACCATGCCAAAATGACCACATTGACTAGGACATCTTGGCCTTGCTAAAATCCATCTCGGGGTGCTGCTCCTGGAACTTCTTCAGGATATCCGCCTTCTTCTGCTCGTCGGAACTGGGCAGGCCCTGCTCCTTTTGTCGCTGATCAAACATCATCTTTTCGACCATGCCGCGCGTCTGGCCGTCGAGGTCGGACAGCTTGGAGTTTTCGGGTTGGATCTTGGTCACGTCAATCTTGGGGGCGTCGGTCACGATGTGTGCCCACCACTCCATCTTGTTGACCTTGTCGAGGTGGATCTCGACAGTCTTGGTTCCGTCCGCGTTGGTGGAGAGCGTCCAGGTCGAGTCGTCAACGCGAATAGCGTGAGGCAGGTCGCCCTATCATTAGTCAGTACGGAAGCAGAGGTTTGGGCGGACAGGCGGCGCACCTTGACAATGGGCTCCTGGCCCTTGATACCGGCAGTGAGCTTGAGCTTCTGCATGTCAACCACGAGGTCGCGTGACTTCATGTTGCCGGGAACAATGAAGTTGATGTCGAGCTCGCCGATGGTTTGCGTCCACTTGTACGGCAGGGTGGCCTGCTCTTCGAGCTCGCGGGCGCGAGCGGCGGCGTCTTCGGCCGGTGAGGGTTCTGCCATTTGCATTAGTATTTATTTCAGGATATAGTTGGTGGCATCAGCCTTGCGCGGGCACGAAAGGGTTATGTGCGCACCTTTGTCTGCCATGCTTGTAAAGTTGCTGCTCAGTTGAGGGGTGAAAGTGGAAGGCACTCGAAGCTGGAAAGCTCGAGATCTTGGAGGGGCAGAGACCCCACAACCCGCGCTGACCAATATAGCAGCACAGGCTGCAGCTGTAGCATGGATGACGGCGCTATACGATGTTATGTTGAAATGAGTTAGGATGGTTGAAAATAGAATGCCTGTTAATTCTGGCCACCGCTGGAAGGACAACCCTGAAAAAGAACCATTACTTCTCGTGCATGATGGTTGTGTTTCCTTTTTAGCTCAGAACAGCTTACAAGCAAGTGCTATATTCAGTAAGGTGCCATGATATGTATGCTGAGTATGTACACTTATTGGAAAAGGAACCTATGCTAGATAGCATTGTAAATCAGGGATTTTCGACATGAAAAATTGACGTGGCATTGCTATGCAGTATACACCACGACACCGAACCGTTCGTGGTGGTCATAAACCTGGCGTGGCAAAAGTGGACCAGAAGTCTGCCTGTGCACCCCAGCCTCAAGCTTGCTTCCGAACCTCCAACAACCACCGACCACGGCGAGACGATCGCAGCCGTGCTGGTCCCTGTGCATACATGACGCGTTGCCAAAACTCTTGAAACACCTCTCGAACCTCTAAAGCGCTACGATTTCAAGAAACCATGGCCGTGTCGCTACGGCAGTCTAATGGCAACGGGTTGCTACCCGCGGGCGACGACGACGAGGCGTGCCCGGTGTGCAAGACGACGCGCTACTTCAACAAGGACATGGAATTCCGCATCAACACCGAGTGCTACCACCGCATGTGCAAGACGTGCGTGGAGCGCATCTTCAAGGACGGCCCCAACCAGTGCCCCTACGCGGGGTGCCACAAGACGCTGCGCCTGCGCGGCTTCAAGGCGGCGTACTTTGGGGACCTGGCCGTCGAGCGCGAGGTCGACATTCGGCGGCGCGTTGCCACCGTCTTCAACAACGTCGAGGACGACTTTGAATCGCTCAACGACTACAACGACTACCTGTACATGGTCGAGTGCCTGACGGACGATCTCGTCAACGGGCCCGAGGCGGCGCGCGTGCGGGCCGAGGCGCGCCTCGCCGACTGGGAAGCCCAGCACAAGGCCGAGATTGAGCGCAACCGTAGGCTCGCCAAGGAGTCAGACGAGGCGCGACAGAAGCGGCTGGCGGCGGAGCAGGAGACGGCGCGGCAACGGCGGCTGCAGGATCTGCGGGAGGAGGCCGACGAAAAGGCCACGGCGGCGCGGTTCCGCGAGGAGATGCTTGACTCGCTGCAAAGCGCCGATGTCGGCCACGCGACCGAGGCCGTGAATAAGGTCATCCTCAAGAAGCGCGGTGGCCAGAACCAGCTGGGTCGCGGCGCGGCGGCGGCGGCGCTGGATCCAGCCTCGGCGCTGTCCATCCGCGGCCTGCGCGATAAAAAGGCAGCGGCGGCCGACGCGGCGGCCGCGAGCAACAAACCATACGATCCGTATGGCGGGCTGGACCTCGCGCCGCAGCGTGTCGACCTCGCGCCGCAGCGGCTGGTCGAGTATAGCAGCGAGTGGCTCGACGTGACCCGGACCAAGCACGACTACACGGTCGGCGGCTACAGCCCGGACGAGTACCTGACGAGGGCACTGTTTGAGGCCTTTTCGGGTCTGGGCGTCTTTGTGGATGAGGAAAAGGACAGGGTGGGCAAAAAGGCCGTGGCTGGTGGTGGTGGTGGTGCTGCTATGGATATGGATGACTCGTCGTGACGAGAAAAGGCTCACCATATTTTTCAGGACTGATTTCGTATATTGCATATTTTGGCGTTTGAGGGCGTTTTTGGGAAAACAAGTATACTAGAGACTGGCGTGTTGAGCATCTTCGTTTTTTGCTGCAAAATGGCTTGCTACATGACAAAAAGTTGGATGGGAATAATCTTTCACTATACACATTTACTACATTCTCCCGCTATGTCTAGGCGTGACGCATAGTTATATTCCTGATAGACTATATTCAAACGCTAAACATGCATTATCTCTCGTCTTGTTTCCTTCTCAACCTTCATCGAGTAAGTCCCACATTCACACCACACGCAGCCTGCTGCCTCTCTTTCGCCCTTCTCTGGGCACGGATGGAACATCGCCCTCTCACCAGTTCCATCAGCCGTATATGCCAAAATACAGGAAAAAGCAGAAACGCCGCGCTGTTTAACAACAAGGAAAAAAAATAACAAAATTGATTGAAGCGAGTGCGAAATAGACTGTCGTATTACTGCCAAGGAGATTGCTGCGCCGGGCGAGGAAAGATGGGCACAGTCTGGATCTGGTCGAGGCCGCCGCCAATAGGGGTTTGATTGTGCTGCCAGCCCATGCCGGTCGCGTGATTTACGAAATCGCCTTGACGGAAGGGATTGATGACGCCGGTCGGCTGAGGAGCGAGCGCACCAGCTTGTTGCTGCTGCTGGCTGGGCATGGCGGGCATCGGAGGCGCTTGCTGCTGCTGAGGCACGTTTCGAGCGAACGGGTTGGTACCTGTCGGTGTGGCTTGCAGCGGAGCAGGCGCCTGCGACTGGAACGGCGAGTTGTTGTTGGTGGGGGACACAGACTTGGCAAAGGGATTTGTCGACTGTCGGTTCAGAGCAGGAGCGACAAAGCCTGTTTGCTGGGGTTGCTGAGGCTGGGGCTGTTGCTGCTGCTGCATTGGTTGCTGGTTCATAAAGTTTTGCATGCCGGTTGGCTGCGCCATCATCATCGATTGTCTAAAGGGATTGGTGGTGCCAGTCTGCATGGGCATCAACTGACCCGGCATCTGTGTCTGCTGCGGAGGCTGCTGTATGAAGTTCTGGCCCTGAAAATTGGGCGTCCCGTTTTGGGGAATAGGCCCCAAGGAGCCGGGCTGAAAGTTGTTTTGCGGTTGCGGCGTGAAGCCGCCAAAGCCAGCACCGGTAAAGTTTGACTGTAGAGGTGCGGGTTGCTGCTGCGTCGGCTGTTGGAACATGTTCTGTTGCTGCTGAAATTGATTGTTGGCTAGAGGAAAGCTCGCCGCAGGGTTGACGAATCCCGTGGGCTGAAGCTCGAGCTGCTGGGGCTGCTGAGGAGGCTGGAACATGTTCTGACCTGGCGCACTGGGTGGTGTATTGACATGCATAGTCGTTTGATTTTGCTCGATGGAGCCGAAAAAGTCAATGAGATCGGGGTCAGGGCCCTTGACTGCCGTCTTGGGTGCATCCTTGGGCGGTGCGGGGAATGGGTTGCTTGAATTTTGCGCACTGCTTGCTCGGCCCGTAGGCGATCGGGGTGGTTTAGGAAGATCAAACGCATCCTTGTCTTTACCTCCCTTCTTGAAGTCCTGCTCCGCGAGATACTGTCTGCGATGGACATCAAAGTCGGCATCATTCAGGTAGTCTTCCAATTGGCGGCCGAGGTTGACTGGTGCGTGAGTGAGCTTAGGAACCTGGACACCAGTGCGGTACTCGTATTGGCGCGCGACCGAGAGGTATTGAACAACGTAGTCGGTGTACTTGGAAAAGCTACGATAAATCTCCATGGCACGCTCGGCATCGGTCCTCGACATTTCGAAGAACCGACCAAGGATGTTGATGAGGCCCTGGTTGAGACATTGGAAAAGGCTTAATAGATCCAGGACCAGGAGTTTGAAGATCGAGAGTGTTATATCGGTTTCGCCTTCCGAGTCCAAAACCTGCATCTCGTTAGCTATTGCTTGGGAGCAGGACATCTGTTTAAACCTACATCACACTTGAGCAAGGCGGCCAGTTGGTGCAGTACCGACTCCGTTTCACGGAGGAGGCCCTTGTCAACGCTCAGCTTTTCCAGACGCCCATCGCCAGACCTGACCCAGTCAATCTTCGTATCGCGATAGGCGCGCGCTCGTTCGGTGAGGTAGTTGGCGTAGCGCCGAATGTTCCGACCCTGTGTCTGCGCTGCGAAACACGTTAGCGTTGAATTCTCGGCCAAATGTCATGGTGCAAACTCACCGTCGGTGAAGCTGCTAATAGCGAGCATATTACGGTGCTTCGACAGATAGGCGAGAGTGACTTCCTGAGCCCCCTCGCGTATCATCAGGTGAGCAGTCAGGAGGCCCTTGAGCACAACGGTCCAGGTAGAATCCCGCAGGCGGTAGTGCATGGCCCGAAAGACTTCGCCGACGCCGGCCTCTCCCGAGTGCGTAGCAATCAGGAGATGCTCAATGTACTTTGCCTTAGGGGGCGCATTCTGCGGATGCGCGCATTAGCCGCTGCTCCTTTGCGTCTCCCGGCCTCGAAGGAGAGTGCCCGCAAACTCGCAACCTCACGACGCGGGAAGGGGCTGACAGTAGGGACCTGCCCATGACGACATACCTTGATCTTGGTGGCGCCCTTGACGGACTTTTCAAAGGAGCTGGACATGATGGCGAGCCGGACGCGAGGAAGCAAACGCCGTGCGTAGCGACAGAACGGACAGGATGCTGCACTCTAATAGATGAAGGTGTAGCCGAAGCTTGGGAAAGTCGATGGTTGGGCTCCGGCTCCGCCACTGGCTTTGATGGCAGCTGGCCCAATGCAATGGATCCGAACCCTGGTTGGTGCCGTGGCCAGTGAAGTCAGACCGAATTACAGTGCTGTCAGTGCATGAGTTTGACGTGGATACAGTGACTGCAGTGATCAATCGAGCAGACTCTAGCGTTGTCAGTAGTTCCTGTCATTGCGTCGCGGCCCCCCACTATCTGTACCAGAGAACTAGGCACGGGCAACCGGGCACTCTCATTACTTCCCCACCATGAAAAATATATATGAACATCAACGCTCTAAGCATTCAATGCACCGGCCCCCGTGCCATTTTGTTGACAATCATCTATCATTTTTGCAAACATACGCTTTGCAAGATATGGTAAACCTCTCGACGGACAACCAGACAAGTCACATGCATGCCTCCGCAGCTCAAAGCAGATGGATTCAAGTATATTCAACATGCAATACAATAGATACTGTACTAACTCCTTACCTTGAGCCAAACAGCCAATTCTCGAACGTGCAGGTAGCTGACTGCAGCTTGATGCCGGGTGGTGCCTTCACTTGAACAACACCAACCAGACACCTGTATTCAACTATGCCACTCGAAATAAATTCCTTTCCATTCTGTAGAGTCAGAGATTTTTATCAACGCGGCCGATGCTGTAACAAGGTCGGTGTGTCGGCCGCCTATTTCATCGATACCAACCACCCATTCGCACAAACCCTTGAGCTCCGAAGAGAGAGTTTGCGCGATGGTAGTGGCTGGCATCTGCATCATATTATGCACACGGTTCTCATCATCTGCGGACATTTGGTCAGCTCAAAATCTGGCACTTTGCTTGCCTGCGGCAGGTACTCACATTTTTTTGAATGGAAGGATTCATGAAGAGAAGAAAAAGAAAAAGAGCCCGGCGCAGCGCGCGAGAAATTATATGGGGTCGCGGGGCCCTGCCGGAGTTTCTGTCGGCGCGCTTTTACGCGAATTGACAAGACACCAGGCACATCAGGCCCACTGTAAAGTTGGAGCATGCCGCTGTTGCAAGCGCATGCCATTTTGACTTGACCTCCATCTTTGAAATATCGGGCTGGCCATTGTGTACTATGCTACGGCTCGAGCTACTTTCGAGCAAGGCTTCGGTCTTTGTCTGCCGGAGATGTCTTCCACGAATTACAACTCGAATGGCTAGCTCGACAACAATTTCCAAGCAAGCAGAGCTCCTCAAGACCTGGAACAAATGTACGCATTGTGCGACTAGAACTGCAAATGATCCTAACAATGGATTTGGACAGATCGTGGGGTGGATCTTCGTACCGAAGCTCAAGCTTCCGACACATGCGTGGGCTTTCTTGGCAAAAAACGAACACTTTCGAAACAACTCTCCTTTGCCGACCTTACGACCCCCTCAGGCGAAATAATACAAGTCTGCTCCAATGGCGAGATTGACAAGGATGCGCACACAGACTTTCGCCAAATACCAGCTTTCAGCCCCGTCATTATATACGTGCGAGCTCCCAGCGCAGAGGAGCAAGGTCGCGACACCTCCGCCAAGACGACAGTATATCTCGACGACATCCGCGCTCTCAACAGTGTTCCCAAAGACCTTATAGTCACGCCCGAGACTGTGTTCCCTCAGACGAAACGCCATTTGCAAATTCGCTTCCACCCAGAGATCCAGGCTCGACTCGAGTTTCGTTCATGGCTGAAGAATGTACTACACCAGGGACTGATAGAAAAGGGTTTCACAGACATTGAGACTCCCACGCTTTTCAAGTCGACACCAGAAGGGGCTAGGGAATTCCTTGTCCCTACGAGACAAAGGGGAACGGCTTATGCTCTGACCCAAAGCCCGCAGCAGTACAAGCAGGTGCTGATGGCAAGTGGCATTTCACGATACATGCAATGGGCGCGCTGCTATCGCGACGAAGATTCGCGAGCCGATCGCCAACCCGAATTTTCTCAGCTAGATATGGAGTGGGCATTTGCTGGTGCTGCGACAGTGCGACAAGACATCAACGACATAATTATGAAGGCGTTGATTTTACTCGGGCCGTCGTGCTATCAAGACATGCGTGGAGAGCGAATTCCCATGGTCCGAAGTATTCCAGCAACTGAAAGATCAGACTCGAACGGAGCATATCAATTCACAACTCTTACGTTTGCCGAGTGCATATCGTCGTATGGCTCTGACAAGCCCGACCTGCGTATCCCAGGGCGTATTCATACCATCAAGGATATTGAAGCCTATCGAACGTTCGTTGGCATGATAACACATCTGGAGAACCCTACCATTGAGGCCTTTGCTTTCCGGTTGGATGATGCGTCACCGGAAGAGTCACGAAGATTTGTCATGAATTTCATGGACAATCTGTCACCAGAATTAGGAGAAAATCCCGAGGGCAAGCCACAGGTCCTGATCTTTGATTCCAGAAAGCCCCGCTGCGGCTTCTCCTCGATTGGATTTGAATATGAGCCCTTGATCGACCAGATCACTGAAGGTGAAGAGCTCAACGATGGTGATCTCGTAATATTTCAAGCTCGAGACACACCAAAAGGCCAGTACTGCTCAGGCTCGACGAAGATTGGTGATTTGCGCATTGCTCTGTGGAAGGCGCTTATCGAGAAGGGCTACATGACAAAACCTCGCAATGGCGAGCCCGGATCTCTACAATTTGTTTGGGTGACGGAGTTTCCCATGTTCAAGCCCACCGAGGAGAACGAGCCCGGCCAAGAGGGCGCCGCTGGCATCGCAGCGTCCCACCATCCATTTACGGCCCCTCTTTCCGAAAAGGACCTCGAATTGCTCTTTACGAACCCTCTCAATGCCAAGAGCGCCGCGTACGACCTCGTCCTCAACGGCGTCGAGATTGGCGGCGGCAGCGTCCGCAACCACATTGCCGACGTGCAGGACTTCATCATGCGCGACGTGCTGCAGATGACGGACAGACGCATCGCCGACTTTGCGCACCTGTTCAAGGTACTGCGCGCTGGATGCCCGCCACACGCCGGCTTCGCGCTGGGCTTTGACCGCATGGTCGCGCTCATGACGGACACGGCGACCGTCCGCGACGTCATTGCGTTTCCCAAGACGATGAAGGGCGAGGACGCGTTTGTCAAGTCGCCGAGCAAGATTACGGATGAGCAGCTTGCACCGTATGGATTGCAACTTCGTGAAACGAAATGAAGATGCGAAGACGTGTGAAAAGCGTCGTGATCTGTATTATCTAGTGTATATAATTGTCGTG
This sequence comes from Beauveria varroae, assembly GCA_030780425.1. NCBI lineage: Eukaryota > Fungi > Ascomycota > Sordariomycetes > Hypocreales > Cordycipitaceae > Beauveria > Beauveria varroae. Next base: position 26,380 of record JAPFUP010000082.1, on the reverse strand, counting down.
TATTACGGAAGTATCTTTTGAGCATGGTATTAAGGCTTTTCAGTTGAACTGCTACAATCTACTGCGTCAACATGTCTACGTACCAAGTAGATTGGTCGGTGACTTACAGCTTGGTCGCCTTCAATACAGCACAGAGACCAAAAGCGGCGCGAAGACTTCAGCTTAGCATGAAGTACTGTTTCTATTCGATAGATTACGTTGGACAAAAATTGACGCCCAGCTTTGAACGGCGGAGGGAAATTTTGAACATCGTTAAAACCATGAAAATAGTCATAGCCTGCTCGCATCGGTCATAAGCTTGTTTTTGGGGATCCTGCTAAAATCACAAGAAGTCACTTGCTGTAGTTGGGCCTACTATGCTACCCGCTGTGGCGCATAGGTATGACTATGAAAAAATTGGCAAGAACTAGAAAAAACCAACGGGTAATTTATCGGAAGTAAGTTACACTTCGTTAATTTCGTAGAGGTTATAATCTCATTTATAAATGTGCAAACCTGGCCGGCTATACACAACGGCAAACTTTGTTGATTGCTCCTTGCGGACGAGCTCGATGAAACTTGGATTAACAGGCATAGATGGTGAGAAGCCCCCCGAACGGCCGGGAAGACAAGCCATCTTGTCTCTCCCACTCAGAAGATGTGTTAGAACTTCACATGGCCTTGCGCTCCGTGCAAAGCGGCTTTTGGTATTCTCGACCTCAAGAGCACAAATATCGCAAACACTCCTAAGAGAGCGATAACCTCAGACCCCAGAGCAATGGAATTGCCCATAATGTACCTTGGCCCGTCTTTCCTTGGGTAAATCTGGCCCGAGAGCACACCGGAAATGTTGGCAATTGATGCCGCCAGCGGGAGTGCCACTGAGCGTTGGTGGTCAGATGCGATGTTGTTGGCGAACCAAACCAGCATGATACAGTTGTATGGAGATATCCCTATACCACAGAAAATCATTGCAACGTAGCCAGCAGCATTGTTCGATGAGCCGATTGCCATGGAGTAGCCGATGAGTACAGGTATCGGCACTATGAACAGGATCACGGCCCTCTTGCCTGCCCGATCGGAGAGAAAAGCTGCCAACGCCACAGATATTGTGGCGAGTATGTAGACGGGTATGGTGAGGTAGTTGGCTTGAACAGACTTGTACCTATTTTTCCTTGTTGTGAGCTAACGTGTGCATATGACGACCAACAAACAACTCACCCCAGTCCAAGAATGATGGACGGCAAGAAGGTGCCGAAACTGAGCAGCGGAAGTGTAGAAGCAAAGAGCGAAATGGCAACAAGATAGACTAGTGGATCTCGTAAAGCCACTAGAAAATGTTTGAATTGCAGCTCCTCTCTCTTATGCGTGACATCCTTCATCTTCATCGCTCGCATGCATTGGGCCTCTTTGGGGGATAAAAACCACGCCGCCTCGGCGCTGAACGGAATGGTGAGCAGAGCAGCCAGTCCAACAATCATGGATATGACCCCTTCAATAATGAAAAGCCATCTCCAGGCCTCTAGTCCTCGCCTTGTACCCATGGTTTGAATGCCATAGGCGATTAGGCCGCCAAAAGCCCCAGAGAGTGTGGTAGCACAGTATACTACGGCAACTCGCTTGGCCTGCTGTTCCCTGTCCCACACCATAGAAATGACGAATATCATACTAGGCAATAGACCAGACTCAAAGGCCCCGAGAATGAGTCGACAGGCCATCGCTTGCTCGTAGTTCTTGACAAAGCCGGTGGCAAGGGTGGACGCGCTCCAGCCAATGATGGCGACACCGAGAACTCTATTGGCACCGAACCGCTTGATGGAGATGACCCAGAGAATATCGCAGACGATGTAAGTGATCTAAAGTGTGCATAAGATTGGCTGATAGGAAAACTCGAGCTCTGACTCATACATAGAAGAATGTGACCAAGTTACTAAACTCGTTGCCTTGCAGGTTGAGGCTTTTGGCAAAGCCGAAAACTATGGCATTGCCTAGCTAGACTAAGCGGTCTGAACTTGTGCAATTGCTTCATCACTCTTACCAATATTTGAACGATCGAGGCTGGCCAGGACCGTGATTAGGAACAATTGTGGAAGCAGGAAAAGGTCAAATTTCCTCAGCGTCTGCTTCTCCAAGACGCTGTCACTCTCGGGGGTTGAGTCGGTGTCGTTTGTCTGGCCCGAGGCAACGGTATCGAATGGCGCTTTGTCTTCTTTCCCATGTCTCATCGTGGTAGCAGTCTCGATTTCATCCGTGTTTCCACAGATCGAAGGAATTTCGTGGTGTCTTAATCTGTTCACTGTGCATCGTGATAGACGCCCTCCCTCACCTAGGGGAGATGGGGGCCTCCTTTTACAATTTTCCCCAATCCCCGCAATATCCACCCTGCGCAGTCTCGGTGACTACGAGGCCAATTTTGGTAGCTACGAAGAGTTGTTATGACATGGCAGAGCACTGTATAGCCTCCCGTGCAAATATGTGCAGATCAGTATTGCCTCAGCATGACTAAAGCGGACAATTCCCCCAATTCCCCATCACGTTGTGAAGAGAGACCCGAGCGCGCCCTTGATCAACTTCCCAAGTCCAGATCTAGACTTGAATAGAATCCTGGGACCGTGGTAGGTTGTAACCTGACCCAACGATGCGTCCGACTCAGATCGAAGCTTCTCTCCCAATGCCCGTCTGGACAAAAGGTCGAAGCGGGCTGCAGCCAGTGCTTCGCAACATATATACGCTGGGACACCTTATTCGGACGCTGGCGGCCCTGCAGCTGTTGGCAATGACAACGTGCAGCACCATTATTGGAAAATTATGAGGAGCTATAGCAGTTTGGGATGTTGAGAATGCCATCTCTGTTGAGGCCTGCTGAACTAATGTACTATCAGTGGCTGGGCAAAAGTCCCATTTGATAGGAGGGGGCAGTCTTTCGCCCCATTTTTATCGACACTGATAAACTCCGTGCCCCTTTACAAGTCAAGGCACAACCTAGATTGAGCAACAACATTGCGGATATAATACCCTTTTGATTCGACTCTCTCTGTAATAGCCCAGCAGCTTGGTCGCCCGACGGTTTTGATGGTACTTTTTACTGATTTATATTCACTCTACATTACAAATGCCTTCGTCATCCTTTGGCTGGGGTTTATTGCGTTTTTACCAGCGAATCGTGCGGGCGACTTGCCGTTGTACGTTTGCGGAGAGTATGGCTGATCCCCATGCCCTTCTCCTTCACGATATAGAGCTTGACAAGGCATTGTAGAGTGAATATAAATCAGTGTAGAGAATCATGAGGATTATTAGACGATCAGGCTGCTAGGTTATCATGGCGCGAAGTAGAATGAAAAGTGCATACTTCCTGTCCCGACTTTGAGTCGAGAACATTTTGGTGGCTTTTCCTCACGGGTGCAAGACGACGTCTCCGAAAATCACTTGTACCAGGCTATCTATACGCACCAAACATTTAGCTCACCAATACTTTGTATATATACATTCCTTTTAAATTTCCCTAGGCCACGCTCCAGTACTCTGTAGAAAGGCGGACGTAGGCCAGCGCTTACCTAATCAAAGTTCGAGTCCTCTCTAATAGCGCCGTCACCGCCAAATTTTTCAGAGATTCTGCCGCTGAGCTTGCCTCCAAATCGGCGTTCAACCCCATCGCATTCTCTGCACAGAAGCCCTTCAGTCGGCTCACTTGGCGAATCACACAGTATAAAAAATGTCGTCCATACGAAATGCTGTCGATCGGCGCGTTCATCGCGAGCGTGCGCAGCCTCTGGAGCGCCGTCGCCTTGGTCTTCTCGAGAAACACAAGGTCGGTAGAGCTTTTACCATCAAACACTGTCTGACATGCCTTTTTATTGACTCTGAATCGCTCGCAAATAGGATTATTCCAAGCGAGCCAAGGACTACAACAAGAAAAAAGCTCAGCTCAAGTCACTGCGCGTCAAGGCCGCCGAGCGCAACGAGGATGAATTCTACTTTGGCATGATGGCCCGCAAGGGCCCTGGCTCCCGCATCCAGGACGGCAAGAGATGGAGCGGCACGGTTCAGGGCGACCGCGGGAACAAGGTTCTTGACATAGACACGGCGAGGCTGCTCAAGACGCAGGATATGGGCTACATTCGCACTATGAAGCAGGTAATCACGAAAGAGATTGCCAAGCTCGAGGAGCAGGTCGTCATGACGAGAGGCATGGATCGCTTGGACGAGGACGACGACAACGGTGACGATTTTAATGGCTTCGACAGTGACGAGGACGAACCTGTGCGTAAGCCGTCAAAACCCAAGGCTGCGCGGAAGATTCTGTTCTTTGACGACGAGGATGCACAGGAGGACGCTCTGGAAGAGCATCTGGAACTTGAAGAGCGAGAAGCCGAAAAAGAGGACGGCAAGGATGACGAGGAAGAAGATACCCAGGACACGGAGCGAGAAAAGTCGCTGCGGAGACTGAGACGGCAGCTGGAGAATGCGCGCAAAAAGGTCAAGGTACTGACAGACGCCGAGGAGGCCCTCGAGGAGCAGCGCGCAAAAATGGCCAAGACGGCGACGTCGGGCGGCACGACGAGGCGTGGCAAGAAGATTATGGTGCGCGCGCGCAAGAGGTAGACTGCGCTTTCGGTGGGTTTGAGAATCATTCGGGATTACTACAAAAGCATGCTGAGCGGCGTTTAGGGCAAATTGTCACATAGGAATGATGAAAGAAAAAACGATGTCTCTTGAACAAACACAAAAAACCTCCAGAGTGCAAAGCAAAACATTCGCTATCAAAAGAATATGGCCGGATTGATTCCGAGCGCCCTGCCTAACAAAGTAAAATACCAAATATCGTTTCATCATAACAGTGATATCTTGTCGCGCTCTAATACTTTGACCGCACGCACCGAAACAGCACCCTGAATACGGCCGTCAATATCCAAATGATGCACTTGAAGGTGCCCTTTGCGACTTTGATGCCGGCGCGCACGAGAAACGGCAACTTGTCCTCTTTTTCCTTGCTCTTTTTTCTCTTGCTCCTCGTCCGCACGCGCGTGCTGCTCTTGGTCAGGCTCCCGTCCTGACTCTCCAGATCCATCTCGAACTGCTCCATGGGCGTTTGCTTCTTCTTCTGCTTGTCTTCCCTGCGGATGATGCTCAGGCGGCTGAAGCGGCCGCTGCCCCGACGAGCGTCGCCTCCGCGCGCCGCCGTTGCTGCCGGCTCGGCGAGCGCGGGCGGCGGCTCAAACGTCTCCATCCCGCCGCCGCCACCACCACCACCACCAACTGCGAACGAGGCGCAGCCGTAGCCGCCGCTGCGCTCGTCGGCAGCGGCGACGAGGAGCAGCGCGGTCACGGCGACGTCGATGATGTAGTAGGCCTCAATGTGGGCGGCGACGGAGGTGTCGACCTCGAGCCAGCCGCCGCCGGTGCCGTCGCGCGTCAGCTTGGCGAGGTGTCGCGGGGACTCGTGGTGCTCGAGCGTGTACTCGACGCGCGACCAGGCCGGGCAGCGATCGACGGTGACGCAAAAGGGAGCGGCGAGCGCGGGGTGCACGAGGTAGTTGCTGGCGCTGTCCTCGTCCCAGACGAGGCGTGCGCATTCCCTCTCGGCCATGGCCACGAGGCTGGGCTCGTCGGCGCGCTCGACGGCCATCTTGGTGGCCGGGTCGGGCATGAGAAGCGCGACGAGGCCGTCGTTGGGTGGGTGCTTGCGCGATTCCTCCTCCAGCGTGGTGCGCAGGACCTGCTGCCAGTGCTTGGACTCGGACCTGGCGCCGGTGCCGGCGCCGGTAGCCGCCGCGTCCATGCTCGGGCTCGAGGCCGAAGTCGAGGTCGAGGTTGACGATTCTGTCCGCGGGAGCTTGTACGTCTTGCCGGGGTCGTGTCGGGACAACGACACCAGAGCAGACGCCGAGGTGGGATCGAGACGGAGCGTGTAAAAGGGCTGCGAGGCAGACGACAGCGTGTATACGGGGGCGTCTTTTAGCTGAGACAGCTTCAGACAAAAGACGCGTCCCTCGGAGGGTGCGGCTTTCCAGCCATTGGCTGCTTTCCAAAACGTCTTGAGCTGGTCGGTGGTGCTAGTCTGGGGAATCACTGGCGGCGGGCGCAGCGTATTTGTGCGCGCAGGGCCGCGAGACCAAGTCGAAAAGGCTGCCGTGTCCTGCTGCTGATACCGTTGCGGCGGACTGCGTTGCTGGTGCTGCTCGGGCAGCTCGGGCAACGGCTCGGTTGTGTACTCTTGGCCGACGGTTGTGCTCACGGCGTCGGGGTCGTAGTAGCTCTGCCGACTGATTACGGCCCGGGGAATGTGCGAGGGGCTCATTTGAGTAGGTCCGTAGGCTTGTTGATCTAGGGGCAAATCCGGGTTATACGTTGGAAAGATGGATCGGAGAGGCGCGGGCGCCGCACGAGACGACGACGGCAATGACGTCTCCGGAGGACCACCACCACCGTCCAGAAGCGGCTTGGCAATGGAGCTGCGCGACCGCACACTGCCGTGCCTTGCCACGGATTCTGCGGGAGAAAAGGCGGCGCTTTCGGAGCGACCAGACATGGTGGCGCTCACTTCCTGCTGCGGCGGCGAGGCGACGGCGGAGCTGCTCGAGACGGGGTCAAACTGCAGAGGGGTATGGTGGGCGGTTCTTTGTCGCGAGGGCGTCGTCACGTCTTGCGATGATGAGGGGGCTTCTAAATCAGTCGAGTGGTCTGGCGGGGTATATAAGCTCTGCTGGTGATGTTGTTGGAGTTGCTGCTGCTGCTCCTGTCGGGCCCGCTCCCGTGACGCCGAGCGCTTCGGCCGGGGGTTTGGGTGTAGCCGGATGACGGGCGGCGGCGGTCGCGTAACCTGCGGATTGGGAAACAGCGAGAAGCTGTTGTTGTTGGCGTTGGTTATCTGGGAACTTGCTGTCGCATGTTGCTGCTGTGTGGCCATTTTTCTGTCGTCGTTGTCCCAGTCGTCTTTATATATCGTAATGTGGTGTAAATGTGGTGTCGCTGCTGTGTATATACTTGAATCTGGAGGCAGGCTGGTGTCCGGGGCACCGCAAAGGATTCAGGGCCAGATAAAAATAGAAGATGCGTAATGATGGGAAAAAATAAAATAAAAATTGAACCATGTAATAAATGAGCCGGCATATGAATAGGCCTCGTGGCTTTCTTTTCCTTCTTGTCCCTGGCGTAACCCCCCCGCCAAATCGAGACCAGTGGCCCTGGTTCGTCTGCGTGTTGCCGTCCGATGCCCGCCGGACTACAGCAAAGCGAGACACAAAGCGGACGGAAAAGGTAAAAAAGGCCAGCATGCAAGAAAGAAGAGGGTGTGCTACAAAATGGCGAGGCTACACAGGCCATGATATAAAAGTGTTGTACGCGCCGTGCTGGGCCCTCGGTTCTCAAAAGTCTCCCGACTGCCCATGTCTAGCTCCCTTTTTCTTTGGCTCCAGCGGCGCTCTTTATTTTTGCTCTTGTAAACTGTAACAAGTAAGCTTTTTACTCTTTTACCCGCCCAGCCCAGCACACCTTGTCCCTCCGGGCCGTTCTCCTCCCCTTTGCAGGGCGTGCGTGATTGGCGTACAATGGCCCGTCTACTTTAGCGTCCGAAACGCCGCTTGCAGCAACGGCAGTGAGCCAAGCAAGTATCCGTAAAAGCGACCGGTGTGGGTGGGCGGGCGAGCGTGCATGCGGTCATCTATTCTTGTCCGTTCCGTCCCGGGCACAGAATGGCCCATTCAGCTCCCAGCCAGCCATTTTAAGCGCCCACAAGACAACAACGACAAGGGTCCCCCCCATCTTCGGGCCCTCCATCCTCAGATCGTCCTTGGCCCCGTGGCCCCCCTCCCCCGGGGACACCAGTGCTGGACCACTCACATCGTCCCGGGCACACAACAATAGAGGCCTGGTCCCCATTGTTGCTCTCGCTAACTGTGGACAAGAAAATGGGCCCATCGCTGACGATTTGCATCTCGTGTAACCAATCGTGAGAGCCCTCCTAGCGCCCGCCCATGTGGCTGGCAAGTCGCGACCCAAGCATTGGGCTGGGACGGCGCCGCTATTGGATCGAAAAGCACGACCCTGTCAGTAATATGCAAGGATAATTAGCGTGGGTAGATTTTTCTTTCCTAATCAAGCTGGTTCAACAAGGTATTATTATCATCACATATATTCACTTTAGTGTCTGCGCTTCCAATATGACAAGAATAACGGGCCGGGCTGGGGCTGGCAGTTTATACTGTGGATAGCGAATTCGGGAATGCCCGTCAAGTGCCATCCAAGTTCATGCTCATCAGACGGGCGCCACGAGAAAAAAAGAAACAGATGGCAGTTGAATTTGTAAGCCTGCCGTGTCGTGGCAGTTCGTGACGGGCGCATAAAGCAGAGATGGTGACCCGACAGCGCTTCTTGGCGAGATGACAAGGCTCTTGATTACATTTGCCATTACGTGACATTTCTGGCCGAGAATGACTTGTTTAATATGTTTTTTTAAGCCCAATCACGTATAAGTAGCTGCATGGCCGCAAAATTACGCTCCATGTGGCAGCCCACTCGATTACGTGCCGTCAAATATTTACGCCCATCACCATTCTGATTACATCGAATCACAGACTCGCAACGTCTTGCATTTCAAATTCAGGAAATGTCAAACTCCTCTCCGACTTATAGTTCTTATTTTAGGGTCAAATTGTCTCGGCAATGCAGCACTCCTGCATAATCCTGCATTCACTGCGGCATATGTGGACATGTCTTATGCCCACCCCATCTCTTGAGATTGCTTTGCTGCATCACCATTTCCTATTTATTGTAGATTGCGACTGTACTTGCCGTGGGCTTTAAAAGGTTTTCAAGCTGATGTATATATCACGCTGTCTCATACTACGCGAGGCAGAAGCAATCGCCTTCGTGGCCCTTGCACTGGCTCATGGACAACACGACACTGTCGAAGCCAGCGCCAGCATCCGGCGATACTGCGTGGTACAGGCCACGAGCACAGCCATGAAAAACTCTGAGAGTTTTGCCAAAATAGCTCAATCGAAAGGAAATTAATGCAATTCGAACATCAAACCACGCTTGAAAACAGGCTGCGCAAGTGCTGGTTGGACAGCTGCATGGCCTGGGACACATGCCATGATACCAATTCACAGATGGATTTCGACACATCAGAAGCGCAGAAATAAAACTGTTGTGCAAGTTCAAGCTTTCTTATTCTTTATCGATGCGTGTCTCGAGCTGCAGGTGCTCTGTACTGGCGTACGGGCCGTCATTGAGAAGAAGCTCCACGTACAGCCGACTGTGACGCGGGTCATGCGCGGCCAGAATCCGCAAGTACAATCTACGAATAGCGACGTCTTTTCCGATGCTGGCGAAATCAGTACACTTCTTGGCCAGAGTTTGTCTGCAATAAAAGTAAGCACACTTGTACTGTTGAATGCTGGCTTCTGGCCATTCTCTGCAAGACGGCGGCCCCCAACTCGCATGTAGGCGTGGGTTTATGCCCAACAATCGGCCCAGGTCGACCAGCTTGTGGCTTTGATATGACAGAGACGCAGCTAGATCTTGCCAAGTTTTGAACACGTCGTGAGCTTTCACCATCGCAGCTGCGACAGAGCCAAGACGACTTTTTCTATTGGTACAGTTGGGAGAAGTTTCGATAAAGCTGTATATATGCCAAAGACCACAAGTAAGAAATCTGAAACATTGCCCTGCAACAACGCACAACAGTGTACAGAGATGAAGATATCAAACGCCAGACAAATGCAAAGTGCCCACTCCCCCAGCTTCATGCCCATCATACATATACAAGTACACATCCCTTCCCTTCCCTTTCCCCCCTCCAAGGGCCGTGGCCACCCATCATCATCGTTTGTTGCCGTCGAGCGGCCGATCCTTGGCCGGCATGCCGCCAATCCTCTCCTGCAGCTGGACGCCCTTTTGCTCAGCGTCCCTCTGCCGCGACAGCCGCACGTCCTCGGGCAGCCCCCACCAGTCGTGCATGAATTCCTCCTGCGCGACGGCCACCTTGTTCCTGGCCTCGCGCTGGCGCTGGCGGTCCATGCGCATCGCGAACCACTCCTCGCGCGCCGCGTCATGCTCCTTTTGGTTGGCGTGCAGCTTCATGCAGCCATTCATGACGCGGTGCTCGGCGCGGCACGCAAACGAGACGGTAAATGTGCGGCCAAGGGCGCAGGCGGCAAAAGCTGTGGGGGGGGGCAAGAAAAAGGAGACCGTTAGTATCATCAAAGGTGAAGCGTGGCCCTTTTCTTTGGGAGAACGGGTTTGATGGGATGCGGGGACTACCTTTAATCTCGTCGGCGCATTGCTTGCGGACGCGCGCATAGTAAATGTCGCGCACTTGCGACTCCTGGGTCGCGGACAGCGGGAGCGGATTGCGTGACGGCACGCCCAGGCGCTCCGGGGGAGGCGTAGGCAGATCGGATGCTTGGCCAGCCATTGCAGCGTCCATGTGTTGCTTCTATTTTGAACAGGGTATCGGATTGTCGTCAAGTTTTGTCCAATCGTACGAGGCCCGACGACTTCGGTGAGGCACGACGATGTGGATTGGCTATGCTGGAGCCGCAAATGAACAAGGCAAAGGTATTGACCGGCACGTTCCACGCCTCGTAGGATATTCGCTTCAAATTCGAGTGTCGCGAGAGCCAATGCGTCCTTGGCTGCTTCGCCGTTCGCTGTGACGGAACTTGATCAGTGCAAGGAGCTTGGCCTTGCATGGCGTGGTTGAGCGGCAGTATCCTCACACCGCCTGCCGCATCTGCATAGATTGATCAAAATGGCCGGCTTGATAACTAACACGAGTACGAAACGCGCTGGTCCATTCATTAGGAAGCTTTAATTTACTTTTTTTGAACTCAGATTCACGCTTGCCTTGTTGTGGAACGGTTGTGAAGGGCTTTTCATCATCTTACTGCGGCTGAGCGCCATGTTCTCGGCGCCTAACATGAGGTTATGAGGCTGAACTTTGTACTCAGCTGGGGCATGTGAACAAGGCAACCATGTATTTTTCCGTGGAAATTTTTCGAGCAAAATTTTTGGTTAAAATTATGAGCGACACTACATTGAAAAGGTTTGGATATCGATAAAAGTGCGCCTCAAGATTCGCAAAGTGGTATCAAAGAAGTCATCGTCCCCCCAGCCCGCGTAGCGATCCCATTCATATCATTACATCACATTTGAGTTGAGTATTTCCAGAACCAAACGTCACCTCACTGTCACTTTCTATACCCGGCAAATGATCCGAATATCACCCTGCAAGTGTAAATGACATTTACTGGTGGTGTTGCTGCTGCTGCTGCTGCTGCTGTGGAGTTACCTGGTTGGGGTCGTGGGGGTGTTGCTGCTGTGGCTGCTGGTACTGGGTGTCGACTTGAGGAGCTTGGTATTGAGTCTGGACCTCAACAGGCTGCTGAGGGTATTGGGGATATGCCTGTTGCTGCTGGCCGTTGTATTCGGGCTGGGGATATTGCTGAGGCTGCTGCGGCGGCGGCTGCTGGCCCTGGACCTTTTGCTCCTCCATGTTGTGACCGGCAGTGACTGTGCTGGAAGAGCCGAGGGTATAGCGGCCGTCTTTGCGACCTTTGAGGAAGTTCATGATTGTCCAGACGAGGGTGACAATGAAGAGGACCCTATAGGTGCGTAAGTATAGGCTCACGTCATCGGGGTGGCGGTGCAGGTCAACTCACCAGACAACAGCGCCAAGAGCAGCGACACCGGCAAGAAGGCCGCCGAGAGTCTGCCAGGTCATGGCGCGACGCTCAATGGAACGCTTTTTGTAATCGTAGCAGATGCCTTCGTAGCAAAAGCGGCCGCGCCCACCTCGGCCGCCGCCAATATTGCCCAGCTCGGCGCGACGAGCGGCGTTGAGAGCCCACGCAGACAGCCAGATGATGCACATGAAGGCGTCCAGGGCAATGACTGCGTAGATGGTGTAAAAGGCATTGGCGACGGGGATCCTTTCCGTCACGAGAATGTAGGCGACGACGACCCAGGTGAAGACGGCCTAGAGCGAGCGTGTTAGTGTATCGGTGCCGGGAGCCATCAACAATGGAGTAGTCAAGTGCCAAAAAGATAGCTTACGGCGGCAATGGCGAGGCTGGGAGCGTCGAAGAGCGCATAGTCGGACCAGGCGGCGGCCATGCCCAGAACGACGATGGACAGGACAACCTGAGCGATTCGTATGCCAAACACCCACAGCGGGGTGACGAGCGTCTTTTGGGGGTTGACGGCGCGGCTATCCATTGTGGTCAAAGGGACAGAAGCGTTGACGTAATTAGGGTGGTACAAGTATTATATGACGTTCGATGAGGGAAGAGGTCAAGACTTTGAGGTCTGAATATCGTAGGGAATGAAAATGAAATGGAAGCACTTTGTCGGGTAAAGTGGTGATGAATGGCCCACGAGCTGAACCCGGGAGCTCAAGATCTTATATGAATAGACCGCCACTGAGCTCTCATGTCCGTGGTCGGCACGTTCAAATAGCAAATCAAGGAAAAACACTTGTACAAGGGCGGAGCTTGCCAGGGAGCTCAACCCATGTCGCCAAAGCCTCCGTGTGAGCCCAGGGCTGAATCATCCCGCCAGCCCGCCCACCCTGGGCCCGTAGCGGTTGCTAGCAGGTGATTGTCCACGCCTCGTAGCTTGCAGCTTTTCTCCTCAACTGAACCCTACAACAAAGCGCCATTCAGCCGCACTCGGGCTTGCTTGCTTGCCAGAGACGCTGCTGATTCAGTGATTTGGCGTTGCCTGTCATCGGGCTCGCACTCGCAGCCAAGGCGAGTTGGCTTGGGCGCTAACTGCTCAGCTAGAACGCTGCTTGACCGTTTTAAGCCCTTGTGGAAGCTAGGTCCAGTTTTGGTGTCTTTGCACAGCACATCAGGAGGTTAAAGAGGGATCGGCATGGCGGCAGAATGGGCTCAGCCACGGGAGAGCAATGGCTCAGCTGGTCCCCCTTCTGCAGCACTGAAATCTATTGTTCGATGCAGCTTTCCAGAATTAATCGACTCGAAATCGAATCATGGCAATGATGCTGTCTAGCGATAGGAGTCTAAATAGTCATCATCGTTATCGATTTTTAATTCCAGTCGAGAGAGCTTCGCGTAGTGCTTGTCCTTCCGAAAGGCAAGTCTGGGTGCTTATATGGGCTTGTTACAGCCACCATCATGCACATGCGCAAAGCACCATCACTATACACGAGTAGTGACAATTTTTCCAAGGGCTACGGCGAGTAGAAACCGGTAAAGTGTAACGCGATGCTTCACCCTGGACCTGCATAAGTAGTTCGAAGCTAAACGCCGGGTTTCAAGCGATTGCCGGCATGCTTCCGGAGGGCTGGTATGACGAGATTAGATCCTGGAAATCAAGTATACCACCATAGTTGTATACGTATAATGTTCCAGTCTGGGACTGCAAATGGTACCAAACGATCAGATGATCAATCAATACTCACACCCATCCAGAGTCTCCGACTTTTCCAACACACGTTTTGTATTTAGCAACGCTTCCAATGACGTCTGAGCTTGGCGCATCGTCTTTTGTCTCAATAAGGCAACCGGGGCAATTTAGTGGCTGCGCTAGCCATTGCTGTGAGCCTTGTGAGTGCCGAGACGGACAGAGAGGCTGTGCGCCGACGGCACCGACGGGCGCAGGTGGCTGCATGGTGACGAAACATGTAATGTACTCAGTAAGCTATCAGAGACCTCGGCTCTTATTGGACGTCTCTCTTCAAAGAATGTTGGTCTTTGGCCTGGCCTTGTTGAATCATGTTTCATCTTACACCCGTTGAAGACAGCGCTTACACTTTCGCTGCTGCAGGGTGTGACACCAGCCAAACGGCGGCTGGCTCGAGACCAACACCAGTTGGAGATTGGGATGAGTTTTTTTCCGTGGCATCGATTCTACCCTTTATAAATGGCATTAAGTTTTAAGAGCGCCTTCAGCCGAGCTGTTCGTACTTCTGAGGACTTGCCCAACGAATTCTTGCTGATTACGTCTTTCTCGTCTCTCCAGCCGTAGTCAGCTCTCGTCATAGGTCGTGCAAACTTGACTTATTCTTTCCGAACGTCGCGGATCCCATACGGCTAGACGGCTGACATGATATCCGGTCGTGAATCAGTTAGGTCACCATAGCACAAGCCTCCGAAGAGCAGTGTGTCAGCTATGTCTTTGTAGAGCGAAATGCAACCGTATTCATACAGCATAATCTGATGAACGACGGCAATGAGCTATTGGTAACATTTGTACGCGCTCATCATGTGAATAGAGCATCGTTCCTCTGGGTATATATTGCCCGGAGAGTGCTCCTTGTCATGTTCGTCCAAATACAACTCCCAAATCGCCCAACGCCCAACGCCCAACACGCTCAACACTTGCCATAAAGGTCATTTGTCCGAGAATCACATAGCTCAAGAGGAGAAAAATGGCGGTAACCTGCAAATGTCGCTACGTTATAAAAAAGGGCCGATGTGGTCACTATCTCGGGGAAGGAGAGTACAAACCCAAGAACGCACACGATTATCCGGCTGCAGTGAGCAAGTTGAGAAAAAAGGGTCAGATTGCTGTTCATTGCCCCAGTGCCAAGTTGGAGGTCATTTCAAAAGCAGACAGAGTCTGCAAACGACCGAAATGCTGGGTCAGAGTGATGCTTCAGCAAACCCCTGGCTGGCGTTGCTGCAAGTGCGATGACAGGACGCCCAAAGGCAAATCTGTTTGCTTCAGTATCAAGTGCAGACATCATTGTTGCCAAGATTGCATACCATACGATCCAGCTGACGACCCTCCACGGTCGAATCGGGGTGCCCGTCCACCTGAAGACCCAGAAGAGGCGGATGGTGAGGGCACTGGGGCTTAGAATGACGTTGAACAGATAGCGATGCGGCCTAGGTGGAAATAGGTGTGGGAGAGGCTTATAATGTAAATCAAGGTAGATAAAATTTAGCATATCTGATTTTATCAAACAGACATATTATCGTTGAGCTTCCATTCCTGCCACTTTGGGTCTCTTGAAAGCGCCTAGATGTAAGCCGGTTTCACAACGACATGAAACGGGCACCCGGATGGCTATGAAAAGGCACCAGCATGCGGCACGCTTTCCCAACTTCTTAATCCTGTGCATAACTTCCATCTCCTTCTGAATCGAAAGGAATTTTTTTACTGGTTGGGCCCTCCAATTAGAACCTTGATAACTTGACCCTCCCTGACTTTTTTGAACGCCTCCTCAGCCTGACGGAATTCCACCACCTCAGACACCAGCTTCTTGACATCCACCTTGCCGCTTGCCACCAGCTCAATGGCCAGCTCATAGTCTCCAGGACCATACCGAAAGGAACCTCTGACTGTGACCTCCTTGAGACACATGGCCATGATGGGAAAGGTAATGTCGGCCTTTCCCATGCCGCCCTGGACATATGTGCCGCCCATGCGCACGGTGTGAATGCTCGCCTGGATGGAGGGCTCGGCGCCGCTGGCGTCAATGACCACGTCGGCGCCGTCGCCCAGGCCGGCTGCCTCCTTGAGCGCCGCGGCATTGTCCTCGGCCGAGATCTTCTGCGACGCGTACGTGTGCGTCGAGCAAAACGACTTTGCCAAGTCGAGCTTGGACTGGACAATGTCGACGCTGACCACCTTGGACGCGCCGTGCGCCTTGGCGACGGCGGCGCAGAGGAGGCCGACGGGGCCGGCGCCCATGACGACGACAGAGCTGCCCGGCCGCACGTCGCCCTGCCTGACAATGTGCACGGCGACGGCGAGCGGCTCAATCAGCGCGCCCTCCTGCAGCGAGACCTGGTCGGGCAGCTTGTAACAAAAGTCGGACGGCGCCGCCCACAGACCCGTCAGCGTGCCGTGGTGCGGCGGCGTCGCGGCGAAAATCATCTGGGCGCACAGGTTGTACTTGCCCGCGCGGCAGTGCTTGCAGCGTCGGCAGCCGTAGCCGGGCTCGAGGGCGACGCGGTCGCCGGGCCTGAGGTCCGTGACGGCGGAGCCCACCTCGACGACGGTGCCGGAGGACTCGTGGCCGAGGACCATGGGCTCCTTGACGACAAAGTGGCCGATGGCGCCGTGCACGTAGTAGTGCACGTCGCTTCCGCAGATGCCAGTGTAGTTGACGGCTACCAGCACATTGTGAGGGTCTTCAATGATGGGCTTGGGCTGCTCGACGTAGGCTACGTCAAGCGGCTTGTTGAGGATAAAGGACAGGTTCTGATTGATGTTAGTAATTTTTATCAACTTTTCCTTTTATTTTGGCAAGAGTCTCAACTCACACTCAGCTTTTCCTTATCCAAAGCTTGGGCGGCCATCCTAGCGACAATAAAGTAGGTCTCTCGGAGTCGGGCGCTCTACCAGTTGGTGAAGCAGGTATTTCAAATACAGTGACGTGACTTGGACCGATGTTTGAAAATTGATCTCGAGCTGGAAATTTACGACTTTCCACCCATAGAGCTGTTTTGTGATACTCAACTGCGATATCGCCACTGTGGGCGTCATGGTGGTTCATGCCCCGCACTGTCAGTATTCTGCGGAGCTGTCGATGCGCACCAATAGCATCGTGTGAATTTTGGCTGCAGAAGCGGCCCAATCGCCGACTCTTCTATCACCGGCATGCAGATGAGGGCATCGACATGCTTGGGCGGACCTTCCAGACGTGGTTGGTCCGCTGCAGTGTTCCATGAGCGGCGTTGTCTTCGGCGGAAAGCATTGCGCTCGGCAACGATCACGCGCGCCGGGCTGCCATGGAGGAGATGCAATTGGTGAGTATTTCACTACCAAATTGCGCAAGCATATAAAACACTGGAATCTGAAATCGGTGGATAATAACAAACATGCGTTGGCAAATGGCAGCTTAAAATATCCGACTGTCGGCCAGGACCCCGCGACTCCAGCCTCGGCTAGCCCCTCCAAATCAGAAGCGTAGCCGTCTGGCGCAAGACTTATAAGTCAATCGTCCTTCTACGAGTATTGCATTTCTTTTTACAGTCATAATCTCGCTTTCCCCACCATGTCCAAATCTGAGTTGCACTGCATACTCTACGATAAGTCCACCGATGGCAAAGTCGCCTACATTACGCTGAACCGGCCCCAGCACCTCAATGCCATTGACACCCACATGCCACTCGAGATCCGCGCCGCTGTGCGGCAGGCCAATCTTGATCCCGATGTGCACTGCATCGTTCTCAAAGGCAACGGCGCCGGCTTCTGCGGCGGCTACGACCTGGACATATTCGCAGCCTCTGCGCTTCGCGGCGAGACGGCGGGCAGCCAAGACCTGTCGCAGGGCTACGAGCCGTTCCGCGACTACCTCTTGATAAGGGAGTGCACCGACTGCTACGCGGCGCTCTTCCACAGCTACAAGCCGACGATTGCGCAAGTGCACGGCGCCGCGGCGGCCGGCGGCTCCGACATTGCGCTCAGCTGCGACCTCGTCGTCATGGCCAACGACGCGCGCATCGGCTATCCGCCCGCCCGCGTCTGGGGCTGCCCGACGACGGCCATGTGGGCGCACCGCGTGGGCGCGGAGCGGGCCAAGCGCATGCTGTTCACGGGAGACCTGGTCGACGGCAGGGAGGCGGCGGCGATGGGGCTGGTGCTCAAGTCGGTGCCGCGGGACGAGCTGGCGGAGGCGGTGCGGCTACTGACGGATCGCATCAAGGCGGTGCCTGTCAACCAGCTGTGGATGCAGAAGCAAATGATTAATAGCACGTTTGAGGCGCAGATTGGGGCGGGCCAGCGCTTGGCGGCGGTGTTTGATGGCATCACTAGGAATTCACCAGAGGGTCTCGCTTTCCAGCGTCTTGCCGCGGAAAAGGGCTTCAAGGCGGCCGTGGCGGCAAGAGACGAGCCTGGAAGAACACCAGTCTACAGGAAGCTGTGGAAAAGCTCATTGTGATTGGGGAGACTGATTTGCCTGTACATTCGAACGGTGCAGATTCGAACTTGTGCAAGTCATGAAGAAGTCTTGAAAGATTAACGTTTTTGCTAGGATACTAGGTCTATCATCTAGCACAATACAATTCAGTCATTCAACATCACCATTGCGCCCAGGGAAAAAAACACATGTGAATCAAAAGAACAATGTAGCTACCCGCCTTGATCACCATTGTGGCGGTAGAAAGCACGCGCCTATCTCAAAAAGTGAGCCTGTTGAGCAGACACAGCCGAGTGTCTGCGGTGAGTGCTGTCCTCCGGATAATCGTGGGTGATTTCGGGAGGACCAAGGTGCTCGCGCATCTGGCTTGGGGAGAGAGCCGCGGCATCAGGTTCACCGCTGAAGAGATGTTAGCTTATCGACTTAGGAGTAGTAAGAAGATGCTGTGAACTTACGTTGGGGTGGGAGACTTGCTGCTGCGGCGCTGTTGTGTCGTGTTGTTTTGCGCAGGGGCGCTGGAGAGCTTGGAGTTGTCAAAAGTCTGGTTGGAAGACATTTTGTGAGATTTGTGTAGCGATGCAGTGATTTGGTAGAACAAGTTGTAAGATGATGTTGTATCTTGTTGTTGGCGTTCTGAATTTGACGAATGTGTCAAAGATATTATTATATAGATTCGATATGCTTCTGAAGAAGATCGGTTTACGGGGAGCAAGAGGGCCTTTATATATGTCGAATCTCTAACTTCGAGAAAAGGTCATTTATTGCCAAGAGCAATGCCTGTGGTATCTGCCGAGGCCACCGTTGTCAACGCAATCGCCACCATAGTACTATCGTCATTGTGTGGAGAGTGCGCCACGAGGCGCAAGGCGATCAACTGCCGTCCAATCTCACTAGGTTTGGTTCTTTCTCGGGGTCGGACAACCGGGTCCCGATCTTGGCGTGTGGTGGCGGATGAAGTTTAAATTTGTTTAGGCGAGCGCTTGACATGCTTGGCAATGACGCAGACGTTCAGCGTCTCCCAGGGTCGTGATCTGCGGGGTCTTTGAAGAGCCGAGTTTTCGGATATGCCAGCAACTCACAGAGTCAATTGTATCTAATTCCTCATTATGAAGGTATTTTTTTTTTTTTTTTCTTTTGGTGTCGGGCGGTTGTTTTTTCGGTGGTGCTTCTCTCCTCTACACTGAAGAGCCGTGCGAAAGACATGACGTTGACCATGGCATAAATGGAGAACTCATGCCACTGACCAACGCCAAGAGATCCATTGAGATAGTTTCATAATAGTTTGAATGGCGTTTCTCCAACCTTCTGTTCGGTTCTTATCAGAGCACCCTGGCGCCAAAACGTAAATGTACTGCCTGCATTCGGAGGCCTTGGCGCTGTGGCGGTACAATAATAAAGTTGCGTCAAGTCGGCGGAGAAATGCCACCGATACAAGTATCGATAACTTTGTCATAGTTGTGCATTATTAGTTGGAGCGCATCTTGGACAAAGCCAGTAGAATTCTGTGTCAAACGGCTTGTCCCTAGGTGCTGATGTTGCAGGCATGTGCTAGTCTAGTGTGCTGAGCATGTAATCGTGCATGAAGCTTGACGCGTTTGCTCGAGCCGGCTACCGAGCAGCAACACCAACTTGCCGTCCGCATCTCCACTGGCCTCGACATCGCGATACTACCAGGCACAGCCATTTTGCATCTCTCAATCACTCACCCTAGAAATCTTCGTGCCCTTTCCACAGCCACGGTCACGGACCACTTCCGATCTTGTGCCTTGGCCAACGTGCTGCAGCTCCACCAGCGCTCACGGGTAGCAGCAATCACGGCTCTAGTTTGCATCATCTCGTCTCCGCCCGTTTGCCCAAACCAGAGCCAGTCGCAGTGGCGCAGAAAAAGACTCTGCGACGTACTGTCCACCTCTGCCATCAGTGGCTCATCCCACGTCCGCCTTTCAGATTCCCGCGCCCCCGTGCCTGGCCCGCCGCTGCAGCCTGACCTTGCCTCCGCACCCTGACCCTGAGGAACTGCCTCATGATTTCGCGCATCTCCCAGGTCGCCAGACACCTTGCAGCAGCTCCGGCATTGATTCATTCGGCTCCGATATTATCTTCCCGTTCGCGAGCTCATCTTGGTGGTATCGCAGCCATGGCTTCCGCCGCGGAGCGCCAGCGCCGCACCATTCAGACGGCCGCGTGCCTCATCATTGGCGATGAGGTGCTTGGAGGAAAGGTGCGATTGATCCTTGCATCTCGTTATTTTTCTTCTTCAGAAACGGATTTTCAACTGACTGTTAATACTGTAGACCGTAGATGTATGTTTCTGCAGCGGACACATATATCCCTCGCTTACACCTTGATAGACAAACTCGACGTACATGGCCAAATGGTGCTTTCAGCTCGGACTCGTATGTCGAGACAGGATGTAGTTCTATTGTCTCGCAATCAGCTAATTTTCGCAGCGATTGAAAAAGATTGAAGTCGTTGAAGATGACGAGGCTGACATCATTGATGCCGTCCGCCGTCTCAGCACCACTTATGACTTTGTTGTCACCAGGCAGGTTTTACAAGAGTTTCATGGCACTGGATTTCGAATTCTAATACGACAATAGCGGTGGTATCGGACCTACGTAGGCTCATCACATTCGCGCCATCTCCGTTTCAGCTCTAACCAGCCCAGCCACGATGATATCACCTATCAGGCCATTGCCAAGGCCTTTGATCTGTCGCTCAAGATCCACGACGAGGCTTTCAAAAGGATGAAGCTTCTTGCCAAGCCACACCCTTCGCAGCCCAAGTTCAATTGGGACGAGGATTCGCCGGATCTGCGCGCCAAGAAGCGCATGGTGTACTTGCCTACGGACGAGTCTCGGCCCTTGACGGACCAGTTTCTCTTTACTAGCGAGGAGCTATGGGTGCCAGTCTCGGTGGTGAACGGCAACGTTCATATTCTGCCAGGAATTCCCCGTCTCTGTAAGCCATATCGCATAGAAAACTGCCGAGGCGAGACATGCATACTGACAAGGGGCCCGCCTGCACAGTTACGATATTGTTAGATGGCATCAAGCCTCACATACTGTCTCGGCTGGTGGATCCCGAAGGCAAAGGAAGCCACAGAGTCATCATTCAGACGCCGTATTCCGAAAGCAAAGTTGCGGGCTACCTGACTGATCTTGCAGGCCGCGTCGAGTCAAAGGGCGTCAAGGTAGGCAGCTATCCTCATTGGGGCAGAAAATTCAACACAGTGACCCTGGTAGGAAAGTAAGTGTATCCAATTTTTCGTGCATTTACCTTCAAGTGCAGCCACATTAACCTGCAGCTAGAGATGATGCATTTTTGGAGAGTCTGGTGGACGAGGTGGTCAAGAACGTTGAAGGCAAGCGTGTATACAAGCAAGAGGATATCGAAGGCGGACCAGCGAATGAAAGCAAGGCATAGAAAGCTAGAGTTTTGACTCGAACCAGATAACGGCCCAATTGCCTAAAGAGGACGAATTCCATATACCTTTTCCTCGGATCATTCATTCCCGTAAAGTTGGAGGAGACGTGTAAATCTGCAATCCCGCCCTCATGGACTGCCGAGCGTGATGAGTGTGACGAGGCTTGCATATCGCTGTATAGTTTCGCGCCCCAGCAGGCCATTGGCTGGAGGTATGGTACGGTCCAGCCACCCGTTGTATGCATCTCGTGAATCCGTACCTGAGCTTACCAGTGACTCAATGACGCACTGCGACCCTAGGCCGCCCACATTCAGGCCGCGACTTTGCTCATTCAGGTTAGGTGAGGCACGTCGCGGCGTCCCAGATGGTGCTTTTTTTTTATCTTAAGCTGATAAATGATCGGGCCTTATGCAGGCCATCTTGAGGTACCTCGGGTCGGCTCGCCGTGCTGGGGGCCGGCCGCCCCATGTCTATTGCCTCTCTGACCGCTCCCGACTGCAGGTCCCTGTACCTGCGGCACCTGACGTGCATATTGGGCAGAGCTGCAGCCCTCGGCTCAATACTCGAAAAAGGAAGGCAAAGGCAGGTCCCGGCAGGATGACCCGTCTATTAATGAGTATTGCTATTCGCGCGGAGCCATTTTGCTATTCGCGCGGTGTCACGTGTGGTACCTAAATCTATAGGCAAAGTGCACACAAATAGAAGTATCTTTTACAGTACTCTCCGCCGCCGCTATCGCTACTATCACCACTAGCGTTCTTTTAACCTAAATTAAATAACGCTCTTTTAGCTAATTATGTATATATTAGTAAAGATACGGTTTCTTTTAAAGCAAATTAGCGAAGCTTAGAGGCAGCGCCGGCGATGATGGCGGCGATGGGGTGATGGCGGTGATGAGCAAAATGGCTCCGCGCGAATAGCAATACTCTTATTAATTGTTTATGAGGAACTGTCAAGCTGGGAGGGGGTTGGGGAGGCCACGGCGAGTTGCACTCTGGGGAGTGGTCGTCAAGTATTGTGTCTGCCACCAATTTTAAATGAGCAGTGCTTGAGAGACGCATAAATGAAGAGGTACCTCGAATTACTAGCGCACTACATGTTAAATCAAGTGCCTACAAGAGCCGCTAAAATAGGTAGGCAGTCTCTATTTTCCCGCCTGAACTCTCACTGACGCCGCCAGCACCTTACGATGCCTCTTTCTCCCTCCATCTTGACACAACCACCAGGCCACACACGCCAAGCCCAACGCCGCCATGACCACCATCGCCACCACCTCCATCTGACCTCTCGACGATTTATCTAAAAGCTACTTGGCCGCTAAATAACCCTTCTCCAGCCACTTGTGGACGCATCTTTCCAGGGCAGCGAAAATGCATCACAAGAGAGGCAGTTTAGCTTGACCCACAAATTGGTCAACAAACAGAGAACAAAGTCACATTCGACCCGTAACTGGTTGACAACTCTGAGGAAACCAACATAGGGCAGGCACCATCGAAAAATTGACTTTGGATTTCGAGGCTTCGCGCCTTCTAATTTTATTTTAGGTTAATCATTGCCCTTGCCTATGTAAATACTGGCGACTCCCCCGTAATTCTACCACCAAATCCTCGATCAACACACGAAAACACACACACGCACACACACGCACACACATCACTCTACTCTCAACGACTCCTAGAAACGCATTTCTTGAGTATTTGAAAATGGAGGCGTTCCTGAACAGCAAAGAAAAGCTCACCAAAGTTGGGCAGGGCTTCTGCGGCACCGTTTGGGCAGAGGCCGCTGCCAGCGGAACGCTCGTCATCAAGCGCGCCGATGGCGGCCCTGGGCGCTCTCTGCCCAATGAGCAATATATTCATACGCGAATCTTGGATGCGGTAAAGAACAACGCCGTAGCTGTGATACGCAGAATCCGGCCGACAAGTAGGATAGAATCGAAGCTCATCGACGAGTTAAGGTCAACATCCCTTACAACCATGCGTTCTTGGAACAGGCCTCGAGTTTGTGGCCTACCATTTTGCCCCGGCTACCGGATGGCTTTGCAGCATGTGAGGCTCTGCTCAGCGAGAGAATCCCCCCAATGAATCTCGCTGTGCGTGAGCTCCTCTCCAGCCACTACTGCCCCAGCAAACACCAAGCCACGCAGCTGGCTCGAGACAAGTACAACGAGAGCTGCCTGGTTCGCCCGTATCTCGGCAGACGTCGGCCAGAACAAAGTGGTGGCGGCCCGAAGCAACGCTTCTTTAGCTTGCGAAACTTTCCGCTGCACGTCGACCAGATGGAAGAGCTGGCGCTGCCCGTGGAAGCATACGCCACGGCCATGGCAGACGCACTTGCCTTTTTACACTGGATTGTCAAGATTGATGCCAATGACATGGAGTTTGTCCTGGCGCCTGCTCGAGCGTGCGCGCAAGACGACCCGGAAGACGACGCAACGCCATCCATTGGCGACGAGCACCTCTTTTCAGATGAATTTGGGGTTCACAGCATGTGGATCCTCGACTTTGATTGCTGCAAGGTGTTAGAGATGAATGAGGAGGGAATGCGTCGGGCAGCCATGTGTTTTTGGCGGAATGACCCATTCTATCCCCGTCCTGGGGCCAAGAATGAAGAGGATCAGCGCTTGTGGCGTGTTTTTGAACAGCGCTTCCTGGAAAGAAGTGCTTTTTTGTTGCGCGGGGAGAGTGACGAGATCAAGACGCTGCCAGACGTCTTAATCCGTACAATTTGTGATAGCCGCGATAATTGGACAAAAGGTGCAATCAATTAGAGAGATGGACCCTTTTGGGGATTTTCTGTTGCTGTATTGCATGGCTTTGTCTTTTACCACATTATCATATCAGAGCACCATTTCTTTTTGTGTTGATGCGCACGATTCGTGACAATCGAGATACTTGGACACGAGAATCGAGAAATGAGCTTAGCAGTGGAAATGAAATCTTACGAACATTCGAACTTGATGAGACGCTTGGCTGCCGTTTGCACCATGCCCGATATCGCTGATGGACTACTGGCCACTGAGCAGCTTTGAACTTGGACTACGATGTACGTTGTTTATCTTGACTGCTGCCGAGAGCTGACCAATGTCTATTTTTCACCTGAATGAAAAGCATGTCTGCAAAAGAGAAAATAGGTCGTCCGATACCGCAACTGTGTGAAACTAGGAGAGATCTCATCTTTTTGACAGTTCTCAAAGGGCCAAGAGCGAAGCGGACAGGGCCGCGAGGTGTCTTTTTGAGCCGCGAGGATGATGTGCGAGAACCGTGAGATGTGGACGCCGGGCGTTGTCGGGCGATAACTTGATTTATGCGCTTCTGACTTTCGTCAACTTTCGCTGAGAACTACTGCATACTTGTACCGTAATTGGTGAATTGGCGCGCCAACTCTTGTCTTACAGAGTACTCTCTACATGCCAAGGATCATTGTCCCCTCGTCGATCTTACCCTAGATGGATCCACGAAAGCCATTGGCCGCTGTCTGCATCACAATTTTCTCTTGGTAAGTCGCACTGTGTCATGCTGTCGAGTTTGCTTCTTTCCGATGTCATGTAAGCCAGCGCGCGCGTGTGACCACATCAAGAAGCAAGGAGAAAAAATAGAAAAAAGAAACCAAAACTACCTCTCCTCTCTCCCTCATGAACTTCAATCTTTACGTTTGGCCATTTCGGCCGCCACACGTCTCTTATGTGAGACCTGTCTTTCATGTCTGGGATGAAAGCCACATGGACTGTGACAGTCAAACTTTGCAGGGCTTGCAAGTTGCAACGGAATTTTTCAACCTGTTTCTTTCCTTGGCACTGTGCAGCCGATGTGCAGATTCGCCCGCGTAAACCTGCCCACAGCCTCCATCGTACTCGGTATAATAAGCAAGTTTGTCATGTCCAGCGAAGCGCATCTCGCCGAGTCCAGAGTTACACTGCTTGTGCTTCTGGTACAGCACCGGCAGCGCCAAGATTTCAGTGAGTCGTCAGCCCTGATTTCCCTTTCTCTAGCCAGGCACGGGTTGCCATGTTTTGGAGCGAGCTTGACATGTTGCCACACTGGTCAATCATGACCCATAGCTTTCCAGGGACGCCGTTTGTCGTTCATCCAATTTCACGCATCCTCACGTCGCCCCACAGTTGGATTACGAGCAAGGCCGCCGCAGGCCATCGGGCAACCGTTGCGTGGTATCCGTACATCCGTACTGTGAGCAGTTTCGAGGGGTTGCCGAGTAGAATGGATAATCTAGCTCATGGATAGTGCATTTTGTCTAGGATGTCTACCTGATTGCTACGCACGAGCCACGTTGCGTCCATGGCGTCCGTCACGAGCCGCCATCTATCGCATTATTGGAAAGACATACTGGTACATGGCATGGTTGATAAGGATACGGAAACGACCAAGATGCCTCGCCTTGACTAGCTAGTATTGATGTACGATTAAGATGGCGATACAGAAGAGTCTCGCGGCTGACATGTTGACCACAACTCACAATTGCAAGGATCGATGGGATGATTCCTGCAGGCACAGCGCTTGCAGATGCATGGCATCTGGTGTGGGTTTCCACTCTCCACGCATGGTGCCAATGCACAAGATAACAAGATAACAAGAAAACAAGAAACAACAAGGCACCCAGCCCAGGGGAGTCCACAACAACGATCTCGGGCAGCGATTCAGTTCAGCCCTTGCCGAAACATGCTAAAATCAATACCGAACCTCGATTGCGCCTCTAGTTGGAACCCACATCGTCTTACTAGTCTGTATTAATGAGTTTCGTGAACAAAACCCACCTTCGTCTCGTCATAGCACCAGAGCAAAACCCACCCGAATCCACTGAGTCCTGACAAACTATCATGGCTTTCCACCACTTCCCCTTCTGGCCCTTGCCCCATTGCCCAGGGGGAGAATGTACGAGTGGTCCAATGAGAAGATCGGTTGCCCCAAAGTGCTCGAACCCGGAAATTTGATGCAACGCCAGAATTTTATTCTAGAATTTCTCGATGCGGGTCAGGCTACAAGGATGGTCGCGACTCGCGAAGCCTGGAATTTGGATGTGGCTGGCTGGCCATGCAGTGCCATGCTCCCTGCGAAATGCTTCCTCCTTCTTCGCATAGATACTACGGATGCGTGAGCGGGTAACGGAGGGTTAGGGCT